>WSXT02233655.1:0-31170 GCA_011762715.2 Neuroterus valhalla | reverse complement strand
CGAGGGTCGGGGGGAGGGACAGAATCACTCAAGCATGAACAGCCGAGAAACTGGCGCTGACGCGAGAGGAACCCGTCTAAGCGGTAAGTGTACTTAGTTAAAAACACTTCATTTGATATACGTACTACTACGTATCTATGTATTATTTAAATATTCATATATATTCATAAATGAGTTTATAATTTGGGAAAATGTTACAGCATCTTTATTTTTCGCTCAACGTTCGTAAATTGTGAACACAATGAATGACCAAAATATTATTTTGTTTAAATATAATAAGATATTGCAATAAATAACTTTATACATTGATAAACCTTATGTAGTTGAGTCTCATTCGTGATAATATTAAGAGGAAATTTATTAGATATGACCGGGGAAAAAGCAGGAAATAGCCGGAAATTTGGTGCCTAAAAAATAGTAGACACCCTGTTGTCATTTCGTCCAATGAAAATTATTCAGATAGTTTCTTCCCTATTAAATGGATTAGGCAGGATAAAACTTGATAGAATAAAAGAATGTAGGATATAAAAATTTGGTTAAAATAGAATCAGATTAGATAAGATATTAGATAATACAATGAGGGAAGATAAAATTGTATGAAACATGATATGACAATGTCAGATATCATAAGATGTCATAGGAAGGCTGAGAAAGGATGGGATATCATGAAATAAGATTGGAGAGAATTGTATGAGATATAATAGAAAAGAATATGAAAGGATAGCAAGGGATGGGATGAAAAGAGAAGAATTTGGGGAAGAACATTATAATAAGGTAGGATGAACCGAGATGAGATAGAATAAGATAGGATGAAATAAATTGAGACGGGCATGAAGGGTTGTGATGTTATCAAATGGGATATGATAGAAAGAGAAACGATGGGCTGGGATGAGATGGGCTCAGATGAGATGGTATCACATAGTATGAGAGGAGATGAGACAAGATTGAATGAGATAAGATGGAATAGAATATAGTTGATTGGGCTAGTATCCAATGGAACAGGATAAGAAAGGATATACTGGAGTAAGATATAATAGGCCAAGTTAGCTATGGTAGCGTAGCATAAGACGGGATAGAAAGAGATGTTATAGGATAAGATAGGATAGATGAGATGGATAGTACTGGATGGAATAACATGGAATGAGGTAAAATGAGATGAAAGAATATGGAAGCAGTTTAAATAGGATAGGGTGAGAGTGAAAAGGTTGGCTGAGGTATGACGGGATGGGAGGTAGAAAGGGATGAGATAAGTTAGAAAAGGAGATGATCATCTAAGATAGATATCCATGGTGTCACATAATATGAAATGGAATGAGATGAGATGAGAGAGGATGGAATGATATAGGATGAACTAGAATGAGATGGCATATCAGGACATAGCATAGCAAGGGATGGAAGTGAAGTGTCGTGATGAGATGAGAACGGGTGAATGGATGGGGCAGTAAAGGTAGGGATGGGATAATCATTTTTGGTCCCATCATTAATGTCTTCCATCTATCAAATTTTCCAAGTAGAAGCAAGATGAACATCAGGAATTTTGATAGCATATTGAAGAAGATGCAAACTCCGTTCTGATAAGCGCATTCTGCCTACTGCGACTGATTTTCCAGATACATGCTCCCATATGTGATGATCCTCCTTGAATAATATCGATCAGAAAAAGTTTCGAAATTAAAGAATTGAGAAATGCTTAATGTCACAATGATCTCGAACGTATGACTTTGAAAGCATATATTTGACAAATGAAACATTTCAAAGTTGAATGATAAAGAAAGTTTAGAATAAGTAAAGTCCGAAAACAAAGCTTTCATAGTCAACATATGTTTATCCAAATTAGTTATATAATTGTTTTTTCATTCGTTTGATTGAAGTCTGATATTCTTAAATAAGTTATTTTCGACTTATGTCCTCATTTATATATACACCAAATGATATCTTTTTTCAGTTGACTTACCACAAAAATTGAGGAGAATCACAACCCTAACAAGTAGGGTGCTGATGAGTTTATTCATTTTCTTTGTGAAATTCGTAAGCTCTGAGGGTAATAGAAACTGTAATAATCAGGATCGATCCTCTGATAGACCTTGTAATTTGAATTGGACGTAGTTATTTCAGTGCTTCGAGAAGGCAGTCTTATCAGTTAAAACAAACTGCTTGGGAGAGTGGGTTTGTTGATTTCCCTCCAAGCTTTTATTAACGGAAAAAAGCTCTGGAACGTAACAGGTCAAAATTTATTGAGAAATTCAATCTCAGTTCTGTGATTAGATTTATTGAAAGAAATCATATGATTCCCTATATGATGTAACAGAGCTGTTAATCCTCTTTTCTCTCAACGCTAGGCCACCTCAATCCTGAGCTGGGTCACCGCTCCCTGGAGGTAGCTGAAGAAACCATTGCTTCGGTCTTTTTCAGGGCAAACCCAACTTCCTGCCCCTTGCGCCTACTCTTGTGCGTAAGTGTCAATGAACAGATATTTATCTCAACAGGTTTTTTTGGTTGTGTTTAACCCTTTTCCTCAGTATCTGTATTTTCCATAGGTTGATCGAAGAATACAATTTTCGATTTTTGAGTATTTTATTCCTTTAGGTGAAATCATAACCGTTGATCAAAAAAGGCTGGCTTTCGATCTCGACTTTTCTTTTACTATGAAAAGTGTGCCAAATGGCAATTCATCGGATACGTTTTCAGAATCTTTGAGGTATACAGACGATGACTCAGACAGCAACGAAAACAGACACCACACGGAAAGGGAAATGGTGCGTCTGCGCGCTCCGCACTGAGTCGTCCATCTGCTCAGATGCGTGCACGCCTGAATGCTTATTTTGGGCAGCAAGACGGCGCTAGTGTTGTCTCAATGCGCGCCAAACTCTTCCGGCGGATAATCCGCCGAGCTCTCGGACCGTTTTTAGACCGTCGTCTCCCTCGGAGTCCGAGTGTTCGAACTTGGGTGGATTATCCGCCGATCACTCGAACACGTGAACGAACGACTTATTCTTCAGCGTCACACGCCGAGAAAACGGGCATTCAGCCGTCCACGTATCAGAGCAGAAGACCGCCTCAGTGCGGAGCGCACAAACACACCATTTCCCTTTCCGTGCAACGTAAAACATATTTTCTTGGATCTAAGGGGTCTTTGAAAGTGGAGATTTGAGTAAATTCGTGAAAGACGATTCTCATATTGTAAAAATGAATACACTTCTATGCAAAAGTTTGGATCCACTCGGAAAAAATGCGTTTTTCGTTCATTTTCAATCCCTTCCGCGTAGTCCAACCTGTGCAAAAACTATGTTCTATCGAAACAGGGCAAAGGAGTGCTGAAAATTATAGGATGGCCGCAATCAATGACGAAAAACAGCTTAATTAATTCCTCTTCTTTTTTTGTTACTTTTTCGCTAAATTACCAAAAACACCCATGTCTTTCGTTGTAATTTCAAATTTTTTATGTTTAACCTATCAAAATTGATATAATTAAGTTATTTGCTACCAAGTGTCTTGAAATTTGACAGAAAATGCATATTTCATAGCGGATCCAAACTTTTGCATAGTAGTGTAGATAAATGTTAAAAGTAAAAATCTTCAACAGAAGTGGTTATTTTTATTTCTTCCTTCTCGATTCAGTTTCAAATTGAAAATGAACCTGTCATCTTTACTGGCCTTTTCCCGGAAAAATGAGGCAAATAAAATTCCCCTGGACAAGATTCGCAGTAAGATAGAGCTCCCTTAATAACAAGCTGTATTTTGTGGATGCATATTGCATTTCTGGTTTGAAGGTGCTCTTCAGCAGAGAGTTTTCGGTCGCTGGGTTCGAATACTTCAGCTAGCGTATGTCTTAAAGAAATTTGACAGCCACAGAAATACCTCAGAATAGTTTGATCTCGAATACGGTTTGTCCGAGCATGCAGAAAATATGCTTGTCTGCTAGAAATTTTCTCTTTCCTCTCTTCCCTCGATCTGTTCAATGACTGGTTCCGATTCGATCCCTGGTCTCTCCTCATGAAGCTTAAGGTGCTCTTCCTGGGAGGGCCTTTAAAAGTCTGTAAGTATTCTACCTGCATCACCCAGAATTGTTTTGCCATCGTAAATGTTCTCCTTGCAATTGTGAGTTACCTGGATCCAACAAAATTTTGAGCACTTCTTCTACTGCGCTTAGTCGCGCACCAAGTTGATTTTGCATGGTATACTGGAAATCATCCTTTTTACACGATTTGCACCAATAACGACTTTTATTTCTGGGTTAAGGCTCGGAGCTGTCATCCTACTGCAGTTCGCTGCAGAGGGATATCAATTGGTTTACTAGTGGATGTCTTTGCGGAGGGGTCCCTGCTTAGTTGATCAGGGACAGTATCCCCTTAATCGACAATTGTGACGTAATCCAACTTGGACTGAAAGTCTAGATCAACTTGTCGTTTACGTGACGTAACTTTGCGGCTACGCTCTCTGGAATGTTGGTTTTCGCGTATGGAACTTCGTGGACGGTGCTCATCGTTAATAGTTTTCTGGGTCGCATCTCGTGAGTGGTGGTCGCTGCTTTTTTTGTTGTGGGCGTACCTTGTGGATGACGACCACTGCTATAATCATCTTGAAAGGCCAATGGTGGGGTCGCACCACTCGGTTAACGCTCATTGCTAATGCTTTGGTTATTTCTTGGTGATTCGCCGGAAGATGCACTGGTGTTGCTTGAGCTGGAGCTGTGCGAGCTGAATGAGCTTCTGGAGCTTCCGAAACCTCAAGAAGTATCGGAACTCCCTGACGAGTATGACGTCTTACGCCTTTTCCGCCTCTTCTCTTTTTCTCTTACCTGTTTCTTCAGCCTCTTAATTTCTTTGAGAAATTTGTCATCATTATTATTTATACAAGGGAGAAGGTTCAGATTCTCCCAGCAGTTTTTTTCTTTGCTACGACTCAGATTTTTAAATACAGGTCGAATAAATTCCCCGCACAGTAAGGCACTGAAATATGTGAGAAATGTTCTATTAGAAAGAAATCAATTACTCTCTCGTGAGTAAATATCGTTACATCGCACTGATAAATCGTGCTTTCTTTATTTCGGGTGGTTTATTTCGACTTTATTCCTCATCTGGATAACCATATTTCATGTGTGAGGGGCTTTTCTTTTGTGCTCTCAAAAATTTCTGAAATCTGCTTTCTTCCATTCAACATAAGCAACCCCCATTATAACTATGAAACTACGGACCTCACTTCGCCCAGAGTGTTCTCCAATTTTTCTCAAATGGATGCAGAAAAAATGCAATATTGGCCCAAATGGAGAGAGGATTGAAGAAGGTGATATTTTCGTGTATCTTGGAAGTTCACTCATTGCTGACGGGAAAACAGATGCAGAGATTCCCAGACGTATGAATGAGGGTAGGAAGATTATCAGCAGTGGACGGGCTATTACTATAAGTAAACATGTAAGAAATGAACCTCGAATTGCGATATATAATTGCCTGCTATCACCAACTGTGATGTACGCTAGCGAGACCTAGACGTTTCAAGAAAAGGATAAAAGCAAACTCAACGCGATCGGCATGCGGTTCCCGCCCAATATATGCGGTAGTAAAACGCTCATGGACAAGAGTAGAAAAAATTTTCTAAGATGGTTCCGTTACCTTGGGAGAATGGATAAGGAACGATAAACAGAGCAAGTGTATCCAGGTAGAGTGAATGTTAGCGTACCCAGAGGAAGACCAAAAATGGAGTGAGTAGAATATGCGAATAAGACCCTTAGAAGGAAAAATGTAAAGATCCGTAGAAACACAAGAGCTTCCATGAGAAGATGCATGGATGTAGGAGGAGCGAAAAATGTATGCAAGGATAGGGATGTTTGGAGAGCAATCGCATTTAACAAAATGAGTGAAGCCTGAAACAAACGGTTTCGAATACTTATTTGCCTGTGCAAAGACATCGCGTGGTGGATTGTTTTAATGGTTTTGCAAAATTCTTTGCACAGGGTGTTTTCTTGAAAGAGCAGGAAGCAACCCGTGTCGGAGCAATGGTACACAGGAAGAGGGTATCGTTTGGAAACAGAAACATGCTGGGCTTACTTTTTCTGTGTATTTTCTTATCATGTCTTCCCTCTTATGTTGCCACAGTAACCTCGTGTATATTTATCCTGTTTAACATTTTAATTAGGGATTCTGTCTACTACAAATGCCACGTATTTAGCAAAGGTTTTGAATTGAGAAATTTGATAAAAGGTTCGTAATTGATGAATTCCAAAGTATATTTTAACTTGATTTATTAGGCACTTGATTCTTAAGAAAAGATTTGTATACTAAAGGGTTATTATTTCTGAATTTATTCGAATGTATGCTAGTAATAAGTAAATATTTGGAAACTGGAATGCTCCAAAATATGCCAATAAGGCATTTGAACTGCCGTGCTAGACTTTACCAAAATTAACTTAGAAGACTCAAGATGATGAAATAAGGTATTTCGGGTTTCGATCGCGTACAAAACTACAAAAAATTTGTCGACGTTTCGCAAACGTTGCAGCTCACATCTTCAGGACTAGCCTACAACTGAGGTTTGTAGGTTTTGGTGTTCTTATATATGCTCAAAACGATGCCTGTGATTGGTCAAGGATGTCAGTCTTGTAATTGGTGAAATCTGATTGGTCAATCAGTCAAACCGGGAGAACGGAAAGCCAAATTGGATTGGTATTATATCCATTGTCCCCATTCATATTATTAGGGTGTTTTAAGATTTCGATTGCTTCTCTATCTCTTCTTGGGAAGATATCGTTCGTTTTTGCGATGACGGTTACTTAAGATGACAATTCTGGGCTTGGACATTAGGGATTTCCGTACCTGAAGCCTGCAACGGGAGAACAGACTCGCGATCGCTAACCGTTCCTTTGGCTTCGCACATTCATTCCATGAACAAATTGTGGGAACCCGTTATGGCCTACTAGAAAGTGCACGAACTCAGAATCTTTCAAGAAATTTCACATGGGTCAACGGGAACCGTTTTTCAATGAGAAAAAATTTTGCAAACATATTGAAATTTGCAGGTATATTCTAAACCGGATTGGAAAAAATTGACTCACTAAGCTGATAATAAATCTCTTACCGATTCTTTTATATGAGGTGATAGACAACATGAATTATTGCTCTTGAATTTAAGTTTGATAGTATCAAATATTATTAACTATCTATGAACGGGGGGAGAGTACAACGTACTCCTACTTTTTTGTTCGACAGCAGAGCGAAATTGAGTTTTGGGGTTCCTCTCGTCTCACGAAAAATGCGGTAATGCGAGTACTGGATGGACTCCGGTCCAACAATAACTTTGTTTCGGACTAGACTTTTCTTGCTTTTTGACGTTTGTGTATATCTCGCAAATTGAATTAATTTCCCAACCGGTCTTGTATTCGTGAATGTTGGAAGATTCAAATGGAACTCATGGTTTAAATTTTTATTTCGCTATTCGGTAGTCCTTAGGCTTTAGTAACTTTCATTTTTTTATGCTTTTATTCAGGAATTTACATCAAGAAAACATTCCGAAATTCCAGTATGTTTATTGCTTATTTTGTTTGTCAACCGATCTTCAATAAAATATCATCTACGAGAATCAGTGTTGAGCTCAGCTCCAATGATTTCATTTTTAGGCCCACCCTTGACAATCACAAAATGATTGCCGAGAAAGTCCACCTTCTCACGTACAAGATCGTGGCTGTAGTTTGGAAGGCGATGTAAATTAGCAGGCATCATTTTGATACTCTTCGCTTTTAATGTAGCAGGATCTCCCTTCAGCTCAAAACGTTTGCACCCATAAGCGACAAACCATGTCCTTGTATCAGGTTCCATTGTATTTTTATATGCTTGAGAAGAAAAAAGAATACGTGAATTCATAGAGATAGCTCTTGTTAATAGTTTATCTTAGAATAAAGATTCTTGGAAACATCAAATATTCGGAAGATTTCACTTGCCGAAATTGAACAATTCTGGAAGAATAATTTCTTGTTTTGAAACTATTTAGATTGTGTGATTTCAAATGCGGTATTGTTTTGAAAGAGAAAGTAAAGTATGAATGCAAAAAAGAAACTGCTAGAAACAATTGAGCGTATTAATATCAGAACGACCATAGCGCGTGGACTCAGCCAGTCTTATTAGGAAGAGAGGGATAGCGCGTTGCTAGGGGCCAAGTTAATCACACAAATGATTTTTGAATGAAGTTTGTCGCAATAATTTCGTCGCGTAGCAAAGCGTTATCCTCTCCCTCGCTAAGAAGAATGACTAATTCCACGCGCTAAAGTCTTTCTGCAATCTGTACACATAATTGCACACTTTTTGAAACAGGAAAAAATCAGCACTCAATTATTGAAATAGTGTTAGGCTTGTAATTGTACAGATATTGTCTTGATTCTATGACGATTCCTATTGCACGACTAGAAGATCCTCAAAACTGAAATTCCTGATACTGTAAAGCTCCTGGCTACTAAAATATCGAAATAGATCATTCGCATAAGATGGAATATTTGACACTCGAGAATTCTCCATGGCAGATCATTTTTGAATATGATATGATGAATCTGTTCAGTTGCAAGAAATTGTTTCTCAACATGTACGGACGTCTTCTAGAATATTTTCGTTCAAAATTGTTGGAAGTTTGAATAAAAATATTCTTCAGAGCATTCATAATATAACATTTCGAATAATACAATTGACAATCTAGTTCATTATCCGACACTGGGGTGTTTTTAAATTTCGAATTTCCTGAATCGGAACTTTTGGCC
This sequence comes from Neuroterus valhalla, assembly GCA_011762715.2. Classification (NCBI taxonomy): domain Eukaryota; kingdom Metazoa; phylum Arthropoda; class Insecta; order Hymenoptera; family Cynipidae; genus Neuroterus; species Neuroterus valhalla. Next base: position 22,433 of record WSXT02233655.1, on the reverse strand, counting down.
GATACAAAATTTCCATATTTCAGTCATAGCTCATTATTTCGTGTTTTGTAATTTACTTTCCTCTAACAACCGTTTTGAATTTCTTGAATTTAGAACTACCATCATTCGGAATATTTTCTGTGTAAGCAAAAAATTTAACTGATTTTGTTGCAACTCGTATGGACCAAATATTTTATTCCAAATTGGACCGGATGAAATTTCTAGAATGTTTCGGATCAAAACGGTCATAATCTCTATCAGAGACTGTTACCAACGTAGCTCCTTAATTATTCTTTCAGTTTCTAGGTGCTTGAAAAATCATGGTAAACATTTATTTACCCTTCAGATTTGGTGCTCGGACACCCAATAATGATCCATTTTCAGCGAGATATTCCACAATTTTGCAGCCATCTACCTCAATAAGACGGCACATATACCTATTCGTCAAATAAGATGAAGAACTAGGAACATGAGAATTCTCATAGCTAGCGACAACCACTCTTTGTCCACTTCCTACAGGATCTGTATACAGGTCAATTGTTTTTCCCAAATGCTGGACGGGCTTATGCAATATCTTTTCCAAATCTGGAGCAGGTGGTTTCAGCGGCCTACCAGTACGTCGCTTCGATGATGAACCTTCTTCCTGATTTCCCGAAGGAGAAGCATCCGAATCTGAGAAGAAAACCGTAAATCAAGTTTGTTTGGTAGCTATTTCATCCAATATACTTCTTTTTTACTGATAAGATTGGACATGAGAAACTCAATTGGGTAAGCTTGGACAAGATCCGAGTAGAAAATATAGGGAAAGGATCAAATAAGAAATAATGGAGCAAGATATCATGGGTTGGATGGAGTAAGAGATAGGATGTGTGATGATGAAAAAAAAACAGGATAGGCTTTAATAGGATTATTAAGGATGAAATGGGGTGAGATAGGTTTGGATTACATTGGATTACATAGTGTAGCTGTGGGTGAGATTTATCAAGAAAGAATACCATGGAACATTGAAGCAAACAGAAACCTAAGATGAGATACGGGATGACACCGTAAAATAAAATAATTTCAAATCAGATAAAGGATACAACTGGATGAAGGAGGGCAGAAAGAGAAAAGATAGCAAAGGATAAGGTGAAGTGAGTAGGCATAGATTGAGATGAGTTTAGATTGAACTCAATTGGAATGGACTAGATTACATAATATTCAGAAGGTTCATAATGGATTTTCTCCGATTAAATTGGACGGGACATGATATAATCATGTTAGACAAGATGTCGTGGGATTGTCTCAGAAAGGACGGGATATTATAAAATGAGATTAGGAAGGATTGGATAAAATATAATAGAATAGAATAAGAAAGGATAGCATAGGGTGGGATGAAATGAGAGGGGAATAGAAAGATACATTATAATAAGGAAGAATTGAACGAGATGAGATAGGATGAAGTAAGATGAAATATATTTAGACGGGTATGGAAGGTTGGAATGTTATCGAATGGGATAGGATAGAATGAGAAAGGGTGGGCTAGGATGAAATGGGTTTCGATGGGACGGCATCAAATAGGAGGAGACAGGATGGGATATGTAGAATGGGATCAGATGTAACAAAATAGGGTTAATTGGGCTAAGATGAAATGGAACTGGATGAGAAAGGATATACTGGAATAAGATGTAATATGCCGAGTAAGTTATGGTAGGGCAGCAGAAGACGGGATGGAAAAAGATGATAAAGGATAAGATAGGTTGGATGGCATAGATCGTATTGGATAAGATAAGATGAAAGGAGATGGAAGAATATGGGAGCAGATGAGATAGGATAAGACGAGGAATAATAGGTTGGCTGAGGTATGACGGGATAGGATTCGATGAAAAAGGGCTAGACAGGTTTGAAGGAATGAGGTAGAGTGGGATGATACAAGTTAGAAAAGGAGAGAATCATATAAGATAGATTCCCATGGTATTAGATACTTTGATATGGGAAAGATTGGGACGAGAAATATTTGGTGATCTAGGATGAACAGGAATGAGATGGCATATCAGTACATAGCATAGCATGAGCTGATATAGGATGGGATGAAATGGGTTGATAGGTGACAACAAGTTACTGTATGACATAGCATAGAAGGGGATGGGAAGTGGAGTGTCGACATGAGATGGGAAAGGATGATATGGGAAAGGATGAGATGGGAAAGGATGATTGGAGGGGGCAGAAAAGGAAGGGATGGGATAATCATTTTTCTTTTAATCATTATTGTTATTCATTCATCAAATTTCTTAAGTAGAAGCAAGATGGAAATGCTCAAAAATTTTAATAGCATATTGAAGGAGATACAAACTCCATCTCAATAAGCGCATGCTGCCTACTCCGACTGATTTTTTAGATACATGCTTCTATACGTGATGATTCCACTTGAAAAATCTCGATCAGAAAAAGTTTTAAAATTGAAGATTTGATAATATTCTGTGTTGCAACAATCTCAAACGTATGATTTCGAGGGCATATAATTGAAAAATGAAACAGTTGGAAGTATAAAAAAAATAAAGGTTCAGGCTAAAAAATTCCTAGAACGAAGCTTCCATATTCAACATATGTTTTATGTTATTAAGCCTCATAATCTCTTGTAAACTATTCTGGATTTATGTTTCAATTTGTTTTTCACATCAAAGGAGATCTTTTTTAGGTTGACTCACCACAAAAACTGAGGAGAACCACAATCATACAAAGTAGGGTGCTGATGAGTCTATTCATTTTTTAAATAAAAATTGTTAACAAGGGGAAAAACGTGGCGGACCGGCTGCGATATCTTTTAGGTTAAAAGAAACTGTAGTAATCAAGAGCGGTAGTCTGATGGACCTTGGAACTTGAATTGGTATGTAGTTGTTTCAATGGCTCAAGGAGGTGGTCTTATCAGTTAAAACAAACTGTTTGGTCGAGTGGGTTAGTTGATTTTCTGCCAAGCTCTTATCCACAAGAAAGCTAGGCTGTGGTCTTTTAGTGATTCATCATGACAGATCAATATGAAGATGAACATGAACTAAAGAATCTTTGAATGTCCGTGGAACAGCCAAAGTCAATATTGAGACTTCTTTGTGCTGCAATCAATGTCGACGAATGTCTGGTTCTATGTGCTGATAACACATCGGTATCCACACCACTTTCGTTCAGTCTGTTCAGTCCAGCGACTTAGTGTCTGTTTTGTTGCTTCGTGGTGTGGCTTTTGAAAGGTTATGGAGAGTTTCGTGCTACTTTTTCTTATCTGTGACGTCCTTGCAATGTGCGTCATAAATGACTGTTGCTACACACAACGGTTTATTGTTTTTGAGAAAAGGAATTTTTAATACTGGCTGGTTTGTATTTAAACAAGAAGTTTTTATTCTTTCTGTTATGGAGGTCTGGATTTGCTCTTCTTTTTTGAATATATTCTACAGATTAACTTTGGAGAGATTTTGAAACCTTCGGATGGTTATCAGTGACAGAAGAGTAAAGGGCTTCTTCGTGAGATATGTGGCAGCGTGATGCACTCATTTGAGTGGAATTTTTGAAGTTATTTGAGGCTTGATACTGAGTCCCATGTCATTTCGTACTTCGGTTTTCGCGGTTCCATAGTTGCAACTCTCTTGAAAAATCTTAATATTCTTGCATCTCTTCCTAGTTTATTCCCCATTTATAGGAAAATAGATGCCCGGTATATATTGAGTGTATTATACGATCCAGTGTGAGCTTCCATCTCAGAGAAAACTGGAGTTTCTCTGCAGTAGATCCATTTATGGGTTCCATTCCTTTTATTTGACAGAACTCTTACATGAACTGAATGCCCTAACTGTGGTTCCCTATCATTAGGGAGGTAAACAAGGGGTACCACGGTTATGATGGCCACAATGGGACAACAATAGCGCCTCCCGCTCGTTCCATTTGAATTTTTTGCATCACTTGTAAAATCGAGCAGAAGGAGGAAGCGCGTAAAAGAAACGATCAGTACAATCTACGGTGAAAACATCACCCGCTTCTGAGCCTAGGTCTCTTTGCCAAGAGAACTGCTTCAAGCTTGAGGTGATTCATGTGGAAATTTCCTTCCTCGTCATCCTACTAGACATGAGCTTCTTTACCCTCGCAAAATGCACCCCATTCCAAAAGATAAGCGTCTCTAAATATAATAAGTCATAACTGCGTTTTCGAATTAGATTGTTCGATAATTTAGGATTGCGAATCCGCTATTGCAAATCATGCTTTAGGTCATCTGAAAGGGTTGTTTGCTCGCTCTAGTTTCTTTGTGTGAAGCCACCCATGGCTCAACGCAGAGCACCTGCTACGAGCTTCCCTAGGAACTGAGCTAGTTCCGTTATCTAGCAAGTGCCTCTGTCTATAATTTTTTTTGCTAGAGAAGCAATAGCTTTTGTTTTATTATGAATAATTTCTAATGAATAACGAGCCTCATACCCCCGTACCTAAGCTCTTTTACCACCTGTTTTATTGATTTAGAAAAGTGTAAGGTGCTTCACACAACCCGAATGATAGACACATTAATTCATAGGTCAATCCGTCAAACGAAAAACGAAGGGATTTTCTGTGTTATTGGTGGAGGAGGGCTTAATGAAATTGTTGAGCTGTTTCAATTTAAAAATAAGCATGTGATCTCCATCAGCCTTTTCCCGAAAAAAGTAGGGCGAATGGAAATTCCCTGGACAAGATTTACAGCAAGATAGAGCTTGCTTATTTACAAGTTGCAATATTGCATTTCTGGTTTGAAGGTGCTCTTTTGCAGAGAAATTTTGGTAGCTAGGTTTAAATACTTGGGCTTGCGTATGTCTAAAAGGATTATTAACGCCCGTGACTTAGCTCAGAATAGTTTGATTTCGGGTAAGATTCGTCCAAACATGCAAAAAATTTGCCAGTCTGCAAGCAATTTTGCTCACTTCTTTTTCCTTGATCTGTTCGACAACTGGTTCCAATTCGATCCCTGGGCTCCCCTCGAAAAGTTTGAGGTGCTCTTTCTGGGAGGGTCTCTTAAGTTCAAGTTGCTGGATCTCGATGGCCCGACAGCTGTGCTCCATCTTAAAAACTTTTAAACATCCGTTTCTGATATTTGTTTGATGAGTTTTTTGTCCACTTTCTCAACCTCTTTGAGGGTTTGTAGTGCTCCGAGATCTTTTCTTCAAACAGGGATGCGTTAACTTCTAGCTCGTCAGCAATCAACTTGATTATTGTGTCTTTCCCAGAAAACACAAGAGATCTTCTAGTGAGCGAAATGACATAGTGAAGGCCTGTTAGTATTTTACCTGCATTACCCAGAATTTTTTTGTCATCGTGGATGATCTCTTTGGAATTTTGTGACTTATCTGGATCTAACGAAATTGTGAGACTTCTACTAATTTGCTTAGACCCGTTTTAAGTTGATTTTGCGTGGTACACTGGAAACAATCTTTCCTTTCACCATTCGCTCCTATAACGACTTTTATTTCTGAGTTGAGGCTCGAAGCAGTCATCATGCTGCAATTTGCTGCAGAGGGATATTTGTAAGTAAGTTATTTCCGTTGTTCTTTTTGGAGACCCACCTGCATTATTCTTGAACAAAACTGTGCGAGTGATTCATTGATCGGTTCACTAGTGGATTTATATGCAAAGGGGACCCTGTCCAGTTGATCGATGACGGTATCCTCTTTATCGACAATTGTGACGTGATCCAACTTGGACGGACTTTCCGGATCAAATTGTCGTTGACTTGACGTACCTATAGGGCTACGCTCCCTGTAATATTTGTTTCGGCATATCATACTTTGTGGACAGCACTCATCGTCACTAGTTTTCCAGGTCACAATTCGTGAGTGACGATCGATGCTTTTTTTTGTTGCGGGTCGTACCTCGTGGATAACGACCCCTGCCATAATCATCTTGAAAGGGTGATTGGGGGGCCGCACTACTCGGGTAATGCTTACCGCTAATGGTTTAATCGTTTCTTCGTAATTCGCCAGACGATGCACTGGTGTTGTTTGAACTGGAGCTGCGCGAGCTGGATGAGGTTCTAGAGCTTCAAAAGCCTTGAGAAATATCGAAACTCCTTGACGAGGATGACGTGTCACGATTTTTCCGCTTCTCCTCTTTTTCCCTTACCTGTGTCTTCAGCCTCTTTATTCCTCTAAGAAGTTTGGCATACCGGCCGGTGTTGGAACTAGCAGTCAAGGTGTCACTAATTTTTCGATCTTGAGGACATGGCAGCGAAGCGCAAATTTTATTATCTCTGCAAGAGAGAAGGTTCAGCTTCTCCCAGCAGTTTGTTTCTGTATGCTACGCCTCAGATTTTCGAATATAGGCCTTGCCTATTTTCCTGAGTTCTCAAGATTTCTGAATTCTGCAATTATACCTCCAAAAGGAGCATAAGCTATTCTGACTATGCAACTATGTCGCACTAGGCCTGTTCAAAATAGTAAAATTTTTGATTTTCATCGGGACTTGAATGTCATAAGCTAGATAATAGCATACAAGATCACTGTGAATTTCTTTCAAATTTTTTTAATAAATTTGAGTACGCCCAATATCGATTCTTTGTTCTTATGGAGAAATACCCGTAAAACCAACGTAGAATTTGAAATGCTCATTTTCACCGTCAAGAAATTTATTCAAGTGAAATCTCAATACGTATTCCTTTTTAATATTCAGAAACCTAACATTCTAAATGGTTCAACGATAAAAATTATCATAATTTACAATAAATAAATGCTCCAGAAAACTCAAACTCTACCAGTTTCTCAGAGCATTATTAGGTGTCATAATGTACTGGGATTTCCACTATAATGTAGCTCGATTCTACGACTATAAGTCATTGTTCATAATATTTCGGTAAATTTTTTGTAAAAACTTCAAATTGATGAAAAAAACACAAAAATTTTCGAGAAAATTTGAAGTAAAACGGCCTAAATGGTTTTTATGGGGATACTCAGTCTAGTGGTTATGAGTCAATGCGAAACCTGTGCGCTGCAGCTACGGACCTCTCTCGCTGCCGATGTCGAGTGCGCAGGTAACCGCTTGGGCCTTCCAGCGGCTATTCCTTTTTATGGCCTCACTTACCCTTTAAGTTGTAAGGACAGTATTTCTAGCAATGTAGAAATTGGAATGTTTATTCATTTGATTGAAAACCTGATAAAGATTGAAGCTTGACGAAATTTTAATCGTAAAAATCGAACTATTACAAGTATAGTCAATACAAATCAAGCCTTCCTATCCCAGATCTTTTATTATATTTGTATTTCTTCGATTTTTACGATTCAAATTTCGTCAAGCTCCAATTTTCATCAACTTTTCAATGAGATAAATAACCATTTCAATTTCTACATTTTTAAAAATATTGTTCTAAGAACTAGAAGGGTAGACAAGGCCACAAAAAGGATTAGCTGCTCGAAGGCCTGAGCGGTTACCTACGCGCTCGGCATCGGCAGCGAGAGAGGGACGAGCATCAGCAGCCCACGTGTTTGCCATATTTCACTAGTTTTACGTCAAGTTTTTTCCCCCAATGAATACAACGAGCGTCTTTGTTGTCATTATTGGACGTTATTGCAGTCACTTCACAATTTCAAGATTTTATAACTACTCTTCAATTTTTCGTAAATCTTTGAATCCATATTGGGCGCACTTAAAATTATTTTAAAAATTTGAAAAAATTCACAGTGATTTTTCATGCTATTATCTACCAAATGACATTCAAGTCCCGATGAAAATAAAAAATGTTACTATTTTGAACAGGCCTAATGTCCTACACTTCGCCTAGATTGTTCCTTAATTTTTATCCCATGTTTGCGCAAATAAAATGCAATATTGCCCTCAATGGAGAGAAGATAGATCAAGTCGATAGTTTCGTGTATCTTAGAAGTTTATCCACTGCTGACGGAAAATGGATGCAGAGATTTCCAGACGTTCAAATGAGGATAGGGAGATTATCAGCAGGGTACGGGTTTTTACCGAAGGTAGTAATGTAACAAATAAAGCTACGTTTGCGTTGAATGTATGATTTTGTGCTATCACCAACTGCATTGTACACTAGCGAGATCTGGAAACCAAGACCCCTAGGAGGAGAAAGCTAAAGATCCATAGAAAAACAAGAGACTAAATGAACAGATGTATGGACGAAGGAGAAGCGGAAGATGTATGCCAGGATAGGTATGTTTGGAGCGCAGTCGCATTTATCAAAAAGAGTTAAATCTGAAAACGAACGGATTTGGATACTTATTTGCTTGTGTAAAGATATCCCTTAGTGGATTGTTTTATGGCTCTGCAAGACTCTTTGCACGGGGTGTTTGCTAGAGAGATCAGGAAACGACCCGTGTCAAAGCGATGTTGCACAGGACGAGTGTTTCGTTTGGAAACAGAAACATGCTGAACCTCATTTTTCTGTGTATTGTCTTAGAACGTCTTACCTCTTATGTTGCCGGAGTAACCTCGCGTATATTCATCCTGCTTAACAATTCAATTAAGGCCTCTGTTTACTACAAATGCCGCGTCTTAAGCGAAGGTTTTTAATTGAGGTATCTAACGGGAGTTTCGATTCAGAGTTCAGAAAACTGATGCAGCCTAAAAATATCCACCTCATTTGAAAAGTTCTAATTGTATCACGTTGAATAAATTTTTCGGAACTGATGAATTTCGAAGAATATCTGAACTCGCTTCTATTATCAATTGATTCTTCTGAAAAGATTTGTATGCTATACGGTTATTATTTTTAAATTTATCCGAATTTATGCTAGTTATAAGTGAATATTTGGAAGCTGGAATGCTCTAGACTATGCAAATATAGAATTCAAACTGCTGGGCAAGACTTTACCAAAATTAACTCACAAGACTCAAGATGACGATTCTGGGCATGGACATTTGGGATTTTTGTACCTGAACCCTACAACGGGAGAACAGACTCGCTAACGGTTATTGTTCCTGCCGCTTCGCACACTCATTCAATGAAAAAACCGTAGCTGCCTCGTTATGGCCTACTAGCAAGTGCACGAACTCAGAATCTTTCATGAAATTTGAGATGGGTCAACGAAAACCGCTTTCCCATGAGAAAAAATTTCGCAAACATAATAAAATGTGCAGGTATCTTCTACGCACTTGGATCAACGTTCTTAGTAATAAATATTCATAACTATCTATGAACGGGGGAAGAGTACAGCGGTACAAAAAGTTAAGGAAAACTTATTTCAACAGAAAAAATGCCAAACATTTTTCTATGCAAATTTTTTCTACCATCCAGAAATCATCTGAAAAAAGCAACCGCTGCCCTACCGGGCCAATTGGAGGCGAAGCTGAGGCAAGGTCGAGGTTCTTACTTCATACAAGGCGCAAGCGGCGGTTTTTGTTTGTGGTTCACATCCTACTTTTTTGTCCGACAGCAGAGCGAAAGTGAGTTTTGGTGTTCCTCTAGTCTCACGGGAAATGCGGTAATGATAGAATACGTTTCATCGTGGAGCTTCCCAGTCGAATCCTTTTTGGGTACTGGATGGACTCCGGTCCGACAATAACTTTGTTCTTGCTTTTTCGACGCATGTGTATACCTAGAAAAATGAATGAATTTCCTACCTGGTCTTGTATTTGTGAATATTGGGAGATCGAAATGGAACTCATGGGTAAAATTTTTATTTCGCTATTCGGTAGTCCGAAAGCTTCAGTAACTTTAATTTTATTATGCTTTCATTTAGGAATATACATCAAGACAGCATTCTGAAATTCTGATATGTTTATTGTTTATCTTTTTTGTTGACCGATCTTCAATGAAATATCATCCACGAGAATCGGTGTCAAGCTCAGCTCCAATGACTTCATTCTTAGGCCCACCCTTGACAATCACAAAATGATTGCCGAGAAAATCCACCTTCTCGCGTACAAGATCGTGGCTGTATTTTGGGAGGCGATGTAGATTAGCAGGAATCATTTTGATACTCTTCGCTTTTAATGTAGCAGGATCTCCCTTCAGCTCGAAACGTTTGCACCCATAAGCGATAAACCATGTCCTTGGATCAGGTTCCATTGCATTTCTATAGGCTTGAGAAGAAAAAGGGATACGTGAATTCAGGGAGAACAAAAGAAGAGCTCAATATCTAATACACAAGAATGTCTGAAACGAGAACATATAGAAAAAATTTCAATGATAAATTCGTCAAGAGTTCACAATTCATAGAGATAGCTTTTGTTTATAGTTTATCCCAGATTAAAGATTCTTTGAAACATTAAATAATCGGAAGATCTCACTTGCCGGAATCAAACAATCCTTAAGGAATGAATTCTCGTTTTGGAACTATTTAGATTGTGTGATTTCAAATGCGGTTCAGAAAGGGAGAGTGAAGTATAAATGCAAAAAAGAAGTACGAATATATAGCAGCCACTGATTAAACTGCTAGAAACGATTAAACGTACGGATTGCAAAACGACCATAGCGCGGAGACTCAGCCAGTCTTATTAGGGAGAGAGGGGATGACGCGTTTCTACGGGTCAAGTTCATTCGACGCAGCTAAAGTCTTTTTGCAATCTGTACACATAATTCTACACTTTTGGAACAGGAAACAATCAGCACTCAATTAACGAAATATTGGATCACGATGTCGGATAGTAGCTCTCGTCGAAAAATCGTAGTTCCAGTATATCTAGCATTCCTCGTTTTTAACAATCGACTCTATCCCCCTGGGAGCCTTCAGCAGAGCAGGATCGTGGCCAATGCCATGAGAGGCGCAAAGATGGTCGTAAAGCACTCATAGGGCAGCATTGTGTCTGTACCAATACGTCGTTCCAAAGCGAATAGGGCAATTTGATAGTAAATATCATAGGTACTCAGGGACTTTCAGAAACACCCTGCACCTATCGCTGGAAACATCTTGACGTAATACGCTTCTACAGTATGCTAAGGTAGAAATCACACCGTCCTGACACGCGAAAATAAAACTCTGTTCCTGAAATGAGATCAGATAATTTGAGGGAAGCAAACGTGAACTCATGTGACAAGGATTGATCTTTCACAATTGAACGGCTGGATTCCACAACAGCCTCTATGCTCAGGCTAGTAGGCGAGGGAGGAGATACCTCCGTTTTCTTCACCTGTGCTTTTAGACGTTAGGCATCTTGATTCAGTAATGCACTGTCCTCACTCCTGCTGCGTTGGTTCAGGACAAGGGTTTCAGCTACCTGCTCCGCGGCTTTGTTAAAGAAAGCTCCTTGCCCACTCATTTCGTGATTCCTGACCATTGCTGTATCCTGAATGCGACTCTCAGGACGCCCAGCTATTGGTAGGTCTCTCCAGCTCTGAAGTGTCTGATATCACTTCCGTCGACAAGCTCAGGGTCCTTATCTATACCTGCTATTCATTCGTCCACGTTGTAGATGAATCTTGGCACACTCATCTTATCCGAAGTCCATGACGATTTTTTGTGTGGATTTTCTCGACGAAACTAATAGCATCTCCAAGATGTCCTTTTCCATAAACATAGATCTGCAGGTCATCCATGTAAAAAAAATAAGTGACCTTATGTTCACGGACATTAGTTCCGCCACAGACGTACCCACGAGAATCGCGGAGTGCGAGAGATAGTGGCAATAATGTGATGCAGAAAAGGAGAGGGCTCCTCGCGTCACCCTTGAAAACATCTCTTTGGAAAATGACACTTTTGGTAGTCACAAAATGTTTTCCAGAAGTTATAGTAAATATGGTCTTCCAAACAGGCAATAATCTCTCGATGCATCCCACTATATCTGAATGCACCTTAAAGCTTTTCAACGGACAGATAATAAGTCTGTGGTAAGTTGAATCAAAAACTTTCTACACAGAGAAACTCAAACACCATTGATTCTTGCGTTTTACACGACTCAGTCGTGTTTTGCGTGGGAAAAAAAAACCCCAGACACCACTGCACACTGCGTACGCATCATTCATTAGTGTCTACGCACGCTTTATTAGTGTTTACGCAGTGGCCAGTGACGTCTTACGAAATAAAGATAAAAACACGACTTAGTCGTTCGTGCGCGTCGCTCCACAATGTGACCTTGGCAAATTTTCAAGACGATAAAGAATCACGCCGATGCGCATTAGACTTCAGGGTGAAAAACTTCATTCGGGTTGATGCGATTTTTTATTGTTTTACACAACGGTGAGTGCCGCGCAACCATCAACTATTAATGCGTAGACTATGGCCAGTGACGCGCAAGAACGACTCAGTCATATTTTTATTATTGCTACGTAAGGCATCACTGGCCGCTGCGTGAACATTAATAGACCGTGCTTACGCAGCGTTCAGTAGTGTTTCGCGATTTTTTTTCCAGAAAACATCAACCATTGTTGTTTGGGTTTTTGCGTGTAGTAATCAATCCAGACCATCGACAGACTGCGCTTGTGGTTTACAGAATCTTTGCAGATACTCCTGCCGATCAGCAGGTTTTACCGAGAGCGTGCTGCGCCTCGACTGATCCTCGTTGTTCACAAATCTCACTCTACACAGGTCCAGATATCCGAATGATCCTGTCATGCAGGATGGATGTAAAGATCTTATACAACGTGTTCGGACAAGTTATTGACCTGTTGTTCTTTGGGTTAGACAAGTCGCCTTTCTTTAGTAGGAGTACAGTTCGTCCTAACACCCGTCACTGTGGTAAAGGGATCTCCGAATTTGAATATGAGGTAAAGATGCGGGCCATATGTTGGTGCGTGGAAGTGAACTTCTTCTACCAGAAGTTCTTTTTTCAATCTGGACCAAGAGCAGAGAAGTTCTTCGTGACCCTGAATGCTCTTTTTACCTCCTCAGCAGTGATTGGTGGGCATTTCCTCTTGGATATCATGAGGAAATCCAGTGTTAGTTCGAATTGGATCGAATGCAAATCTAAAAATATTTCGGATTAGTCTGGTCATGATGTCTATCAGAGACTTTTACCAAAGCAGCTCTCAAATTTCTCATTCAGTTTTCACGTACACCAAAATCATATTTAATATTTATTTACGTCTAATATTTGGTGCTCGGATTCCCAATAATGATCCATTTTCAGCTAGATACTCCACAATTTTGAAGCCATCTACCTCAATAAGACGGCACATATACCTATTCTTCAAATAATATGAAGATTGAGGTACATAAGAATGCTTGTACTCAGCGACTACCACTCTTTCTCCACTTCCCACAGGATCTGTATACAGGTCGATATCCTTTTTCATATGCTTTACTGGCCTATGCAATAGCTTATCCAAATCTGGAGTAGGTGGCCATCCACCACCAGGTCGCTTAGATGATGAACCTTCTCCCTGAGTTCCAGAAGACGAAGCATTTGTGTCTGTGAAAAAACATTAGATCTACTTCACTCGGTTGTCAATTCGTCTGATGTACTTTCTTCTTACTGATGAGATTGGACAAGGAACATTCTGTTGAGTAAGGTAAAACAAGTGCCAAGTATAAAGTATTGAAGGGATAGGATTAGTTTTGTATAGCAGGGGATAGGATTTGGCGAGATAGAATAAAATAGGATTGTCAAGGAAAGGGTGGGATAGGACAGATAAAAGTATTAGGGTTTGGCGTCATATAAAACGAAAGAATGGCATATAGAGGATTAGATATGAATAGGAATAAATAAGAGATTGAAAAGAAAGATATGATAGGTTCGATGGAATGAGGGATAACATTTATAAAAATGAAATGGAATAAGATGTGATATAATAGGATAAATTCGGACAGAATAGGGTGAGATAGGTTTAGATTTCATTGCATTGCATAGTGTAGCTCCGGAATGGATAGGATAAGATGAAATAACATAGTACTTGGCAGAATATAGTTATGTAAGATGAGATAAAAAATGATAAAATGCAATAAAATAACATCAGATCAGATAAGATATAACAGAATTAAAAAGACAAAAAGAGAAAGGATATTAAAGGGTGAGGTTAAGTTAGTAAGCAAAGAATAAGATGAGTTTGGATATAATTCAATTGGGATGGACAGATTGAATGAAGTTGGATGAGTTCAGAATGGATTTGTTCAGATTGAATTGGATTCGGTAGAAGCAGACTTGAGAGGATGAGATGGGAAAGGTAAGTGGATAATATCATAAGATGGAATCAAATTTGTATAGCAAAGGTAAAATGAGATTCAATGAGATATAAAAAGATATAGAAAAGGAAGAACATAGCATTAAAAGTGGTAAAATACTTCAAAATTGGAAAGTATAGGGTGAAAAGAGATAAGATAGAATAGGATAGGAATAGGTGGAATAGGATAAGATTTGATAAAATAGGTATAGTATTTCACGATATCACAGGAATAAATAGTGCAGGCAAGGATGATATACGATGAAATTAAAAGCCATAAAACAGGAAAGGATTAGAAAAAGTTTGAATGAGATAGAGTTATTTGATAGAAGATATTCTATAATACAATAAGGGAAGATAAAATGGGATCGAGACATAATATGATAAGATGAGACGTCGAAAAATTTGCTCAGATAGGATGCAAAATTATGAAATGAGAATAAATAGTATTAGATGAGGCATGATAGAATATGGAAGGATAGCATAGGATGCGATGAAATGAGAGAGGAGTGGAAAACATAGTACAATACAATAAGGTAGAATGAAACAAGATGAGATAGAATGAGATAAGATGAAATAGATTGAAACGGGAATGAAGGGTTGTGATGTTGACGGATGGGAAAGGATAGAATTTAAAAGGATAGGCGGGGATTAGGCCGGTTCAGGTGAGATGGTATCAGGTGGGATGATACTGGATGTGATAAGAAAGTATGAGATGAGAGGGAATAAAATAGGGTTGAATAGGATAGGATAAAATGGTATGGGAAAAGAAAGGATATACTGGAAAAGGATGTAATAGGACGAGTAAGGTATGGTAGGATAGCATAAGACGGGATGGAATGAAATGAAGTAGGTTAAGATAGGTAGGATCACGTGGGATATTACTGGATAGGACAAGATGGAATAAGGTGGATTGAAATGAGATGAAAGAATAGAGGAATATATGAGATAGGATAGGACGAGTACCAATGGGTTGGGTGAGGTATGACACAAATTATGACATAGGTTCTGATAGAGAAAAAAAGGATCATATAAGATAGATTTTCATGGTATCGAACGGGAGGAAATGGCATGAGATGGAATGGGATGAGATGAGAAAAGATAAGATGATATGGGATAAACTGGGATGGGTTAGAATGAGATGGCATCGCATAAGATAGCATAGCATGGGCTGAGATGATATCAAATAAGTTGAGATGTGATAGGATGGCATTGCATGACATAGCATAGAATGGTAGGGAGGGATGGGATACATGGACATAGAATAAATTCAGTGATATTGATGATCATCTTTATGTCTATCATTTATGCCCCTCATGCAACACGTTTTTCTTAGTAAAAGAAAGATGAGAATGTTCAAATTTTGATACAATGCATGCTTCCACAAGTAATAAATCTACAGAGGGGACGGCTGTAAAAGGTAAGTAGGAGGCGATAGAAAAGTACCGGGAGCAGCGAGGGGAAGTGACTTTTGAAGGGGAGTCGGTGGAAGAGATATAAGGAAATTCAAAAGTGAAGATGACAGGGTTTGTACAAAAGAATAGATTTAGAAAGAAGAAGAAGGGAATTGTGAAAAGGAAGTACAATGAGTGGAATGATGGAACCGCAAAGAGAGAGGAGTACGTAGAGATAAGGAAGGAGTTGAAGTTGTTGTGTAAATGAAAAAAGCAGGGGTTAGAAAAGGAGCTGAAAGATGAGTTGAAGAGTGTTAAGACCGAGAGGGACGTGTGGAATATAATGAGTAGGTTAGGAAAGCGCAGGGAGAGGATAAGTGAGAAGATCGGAAGTGAGGAATAAAGGGAGTTTTGCAAAGACTCATTTCAGGGTTCAGACGAACGGTCGGTAGATAAGGAAAGTAAAAGAACAAGAGAAAAGGGAGGGTCAGAGTTAAGTGACAAGGAGATAGAGTTGTAAATGAGAAAATCAAAAAGGTCAAAGGCAGCAAGCTTGGACGGGGTGCACAACGAAGCGTGGATTTTTAGCACACCAGCTGTTAGAGACAGGCTGAGAGAGGTAGTTAAGAAGGTATAGAGGGGTGAGAGATTTCCAGGAGAGTGGCAAAAGGAGCTGATCGTGCCACTGTATAAGAAAGGGGATAGGGATAGGCAAGAAAGTTATAAAGGAATCACATTAATGAACACGGCGCACGAAGTGTACGCAATGGTATTAGCGGTGAGACTACGGAAGGATATCGGGGGGAAAGGCATATTGCCGGAGACTCAGGCGGGATTATGAGCAGGTAGGACGACATTTATATTTTGCAGCACGTGGTGGATAGAGAAATTGTAAAGTAGAAGTCAAAAGTGTACGTGCTTTTCGTAGATCTAAAAGGTGCTTTCCCATCGGTCGATTGCGGGAGGTTATGGGAGACGATGGAGGAGAGGGGGATAGAGAAAGGTCTGATCGAAAGGGTGAGAGAGGTGTTTGAAGAGAAGAAAGGCAGGGTGAGAGGAGGGGACACGATTTTAGAGGGTTTCTTGATGGATAGGGGGTTGAGGCAAGGATGTCTGCTTAGCCCAACGCTTTTCGCGATCTTGATCGCTGACATGGAGAGCAAGCTAGCGGAAGGAGTAGTTGAGAAAGTAAGGGTAGGATGGGTTAGAATTTGGCCACTTGCGTATGCGAATGACATAGTATTACTGACAAAAAGTGATGAAGCTTTGGAAGAGATGATGAAGAGGTTGAGAAGGTACCTGGATAGGAGCCGGTTAGAGTTAACTGCAGAAAAGTCCAAGGTTATGGTAGAAAATTGTGGAGATCGAAAATGGAAAAGGATGGTGGTGCAGGAGGTGAAAGAGTTTGTGTACCTAATGTTCCTATTTAGGAGGAATGGAAGAGCGAATGGGCATATAAAGGAGAACGTGAGGAGGGCAAATGTTGTGATGAGGCAGGTGTGGAGACTGGGAAATAGGTTGTTTGCAGATGACTTTGTAAGAAGAATGAAGCTGTTTGACTCCCTGGATATGAGAGTGCTACTGTATGGATTAGAGGTGTGGGGGTGGAAGGAAAGCGAGGAGGTAAATAGGGTCCAGGAAAGGTATATCAGATGGACACCGGGGTTGGCTGAAAGTACACCAAGTTGTATTGTAAGAAGGGAGACAGGGAGAACGAGTTTGGGGATTTTGAAAGGTAAACGGATGTGTGAGTATGAGGAGAAATTCATGGAAGAAGGGGGAAGTAGGCTTGTGATTGAGTGTTGATTGGAGAAGAAAAAATGGAGGATGAGAAAGAAAGATATTTTCGAAAAAACGGTCTGCATGAGAATGAAGTGAGAAGAAGTCACGAGGAGGGAAGGAAGTTGAATAAGATGATTAGGAGGAACGGCATGGAGAGAGAGAAGGCAGAAAGGAAGGAGGTCATGGTAATGGGAAGAGCGCAGTATTTGTGCGAGAAATGAGAGGAAGGAAGCCAGAAAATAATAGCGAGAATGAGAGGTGGAAGCATGGAGGGCACTAACAGGTTCTGGCTTCCGCAGGAGAAGAGGATGTGCGAGTTGTGTGGAAAGGGGTATGCAAAGATGGAAGACTAGTTGGAAGAATGCGACGAGTTGAAGAGGAGTGGAATTAGCATGGAATTGATACTACATGAAAAAGGGGAGAAAAGGGTGATTGCATGGGCGAAGGGGATGTTGAGCAAGATAGAGGAGAAGAGAAGGAAGGAGGAGGAGGAATGGAGATAGCTGTGTAAGAAGGAGAAGAAGTGGATGTAAGAAAGATGTAAATGATGTAAATAGTAGATAAGGAATAGCAAATAAGGTATAAAAGATAAGAAACTGGTAGGAACCGTGGAGGCAGAGTTTGGCAATGCAAGGCTGGCGAAATTTAGGAAAATGCATGCGAGGCGAAGCGTGGAAGGCAAGGCAATGAGAGCGAGCGAGCGGTCATAATAATAAGGTATGGATGGACGATAGTGTATAAAGTGTGGATGGATGTTAGAATTAAGTGTTTGATGTTTAACAAATTTTGTAAAATATGGTGGTGTAAGCAAGTAAATTCTTCAAGGCTAATAGGCTGAAGAATAAACGTTCATCTATCTATCTATGTTAGTAATAATTCTACTTGAATAGACTCAAGCAAAGAAAATTTTGGAATCGGTGAATTGAAAAATGTTTAATATCGAAATAACTTTGAGGAAATGCATTCGATAACAAATAATTGACAACGATTAAGGGTGGTTCCAGCTGAAAAGTCCTAGATCGGAACTTTCAGAGTCTAACATATGTTCATTCAAATGAGTTATATAATTGCTTCTTCGATTTTTGACTGGAGCCTTATATTCTCATGTAAAATGTTCTCGAGTTATATCCTAATTTATATTAACCTCAAAGTATATCTTTCTTAAGTTTACTTACTCCAAAAATCAAGGAGAACCACTATCGTTACAAGAAACGTGCTGACAAAGGTATTCATTTTTCTGATAAAATTCGTAAACAGTGAGGGAGAGATCTGAAATATATGCACTGATATATGTATACTCTACTGCAAATGAAATCCAGGATGACTCACTGAAAGTCTCATTTCATCACTCTAGACAACGTGGCAGAAGCATTGTGATATCGTTTAGGCTCAAAGAAACTGCGATAATCAAGAGCAGTCGTCTCATAGACCTTGGAATTCGGATTGTGAAATCGTTGTGTCAATACTTCAAGGAGAAAATATTATCAGTAAACACAAACTGCCTGGTAGAATAAGTTTGTTGATTTCTCGCCAAGCTCTTATTTATGGAAAAGAGCTAGGCTGAAGTGTCTTAGTTATTTATTATAACAGATCAAGGTGCAGATGTCATTGAACTGATGAGTTCCTTGATATATCTGGACTAGCCTAAGTCAATATCTCTGAATATCTGACTTATACCAGAGATATAATACGAATGTTCCAAATATCTATGGGAATTATTGTAGCAGCACCGGTGCATCCTGAGCGTAAGAATTGAATAACAGCCTTAGAATCAATTGCATCTGACGGATGGTAATTCACTCATAATTCGTAAGGCTCTCAGCGGTTGAATTCCATGTGAATGTCAACATTGAACAAATTTTATGCCCTCATCGGTAATATAGGAGTTCAAGATTTGATAGAAAATTTGATTCCAGTTCTGTAATTGAATTTATTAATGAAAATCCCAAAATTCTCTGCAATCTAAGTTCAAAAAGGCAGTACAACCGTGGCATTAAGAGAACCTGATTTATATATTAAAAATATTGATAACGTGGGAAATCAATCGCAGTAATCAAAATCTCCGAATCTGATAATTTTTGAAAATGCATGCTTTATACAGACTACAACGACAACGACGACAACAAAAACAGACACTAACGTCTAATCAGTGCTCGCTTCCACATTTGCATTTCGAACAAGTATATTTATGATATCAAGAGTAAAACGTGCCACTCCAAAATTTTTTTTTTCATAAAATTCAGGAATATACTTAGTGAATTCTTTTTTTGCCTGCGAGTGCGCACGCTGGTGTTTTCCGTTTTGATCGCCAAATTTATCAACTTTTTGATTCCTTTTGGATTTGAAAAAAACTGCCCCGGGCCACCCCCGTAGAAATGAATGCGCTCTTCCTACAACCGCGTGGAAATGTTCACTAGGGTGCACAGTGGTCCAAAATCCAAAAAAGCTAGCCAAAAATCAGAATATCGATATTTCACGTCGTTCGAGTACCCGAATTAGTTTTTTGGTGTCAGCGATCTAGAAAATGAAGCCGAAAATTCAAAATTCAAAATGGCGGATCCAAAACGGTGGACATTCATCTTAAATTAGACTTGCATTTACTTGGCAATGAGTATTACGAGGTTTTTGGGGTCTCTGATTTCGAAAATAGAGTCAAAAGTCCAAAATTCGAAATAAAAGTGTTCGCCATTTCAGGTTCGCTATATTATGAATTTTGGAATTCTCAATCCATTTTCGTATTCAGTGGCCCTAAAAACCACTTAATATTCATTTTCAAGTGAATTCATGGCAAATTTGAGAAAATATCCGCCATATTGCATTTTGTACTTTTGACTTTATTTTCGAAATCAGCGACCACAAAAAACCCTCAATGCTTATTTACAAGTATATGCCTGGCAAATTTTAGGAAAATTTCCGGCATTCTGGATCCGTCATCCTCAATTTTCGATTTTTGACTTCATTTTCAAACTCAGCGACCCCCAAAACCCTATATGAGTACTCGAACAAAGTGAAGGATTGAGATTCTGATTTTTGGCCAGCTTTTGGGAATTTTGAACCACTGTGCGCCAGGCCTAAAACTTTAAACCGCGTTTTCTCGAAACCAATTTTTTTAGTCGGTAATCACGATTGCAAACGAACCGCTGCACGTAGAAAGCTGTGAGTGCATTCATTTTTTAGCTTGAAGTTCCGCTTGTGCCTAAAACTCTGACATCTCAAAAAACTGATTGTTTGAACAATGTTTCAGTCGCTAATAAATAAAAAAAAGCTGTCCCTTTTTTTTCTTCTTCAAAAAAATACTAAAAAACGACCATTTTTCGGAATTCTAGGTAGGGTGTCTCCCTTTATTCCTGGATCCCCAGAAGTGAAACAAGGCTAGAATCAAACGAGTTCTGCTTACCCCCAAAGAGACTTGTCTCACTGGGTAGATAATAATAATAATGAAACCTGAATCAGTTAAGTTCAACCTAAAAAGGCTTGCACTTCTCGCTATTCTTCTGAAATCATTACAGTGATATCTGAGGATTATTCTGAGTTTAGCACTGGAAAAAGGTATCTCAACATTAAAAATCTTTGTACCTCTGGACCCATCAAAATTTCAGAAAAACCTTCGAAAATGATGGTTTACATTAGTTTTATGTACATTTCTCCACTTCAGAGCATCCTATTTTATATTTTATGAAGCAAAAATTGAAGTTCTATAAATTTTCCGCAAAACCAGAAAAATGAAGATTCTTTCCTGCGCAGTTCAAGAGCTACAGCCAACAGAAATCATATTTTTCTAAAATAGTTCAGAATTAAAATTGTAGCCTTAGTTTTTGTGAAGAATTATATTCCCTGTGCACATTTAAATTCGAATAAGGAGAGAAAAAATGGGCCTAGAACTACAAAATATTCAAGAGTTGGGATTCAAAGTTTGATGAATTAAATTTGATACTCAAAATCATTTATTGATGTCGATAAAGAATGGAAGAATCAAAGTTGTGCTCCATTGGTTCGTTGGTTTTGTCGAGGTCCTTTTACAGGCCCGCTAACAGGTGCTTTCACTGCAGCTGCTTTTGCTCCATGAAACAATTTCGCCATGCATGTGTTAACTTTAACATGATTCATTTGTGTCAAATTTGCCAATTCATTTATTTCCTAATGACAGCATTTTTTTGCTAACTGCAAACAGAAAAATATTTTCAGGAATATTTTCGAAAGATTTGTATCAAAATTCTCATTTTAAATTAACATCATTGTTACTGCGACGGTAAATATCTTTAAAGAGATTGCAAATCTTCTACCCTTGAATTAGAAGTTTTTACCGAAGGAGTCTGTTTTTCAACTAGAAAGGAAGAAACTTTCGAAACTTGAATCGAACGCCCAAATTTTCTCGAAATTTTTTCGTGTTTCTAATATAATCAAAAGACTCCGGCTCAAACCCATATTTTCTCTTGTTACCCTCTAATTGATGAACACATTTAACCAGATTGGGGAAGAGCACATATTGTATATAAAATGATTTATGAATAATATTTTTTATTTACCTTCATATTCTTCTCTTCAACAACATTCTTGAAACACAGCTCGCATTGAGTGTGTAGTTTACCTATATTTTTGGAATTAATGATCATAATCAGAATTTGGCCATCATTTCATTGCGACTTCGTTGCCCATCAATCCTAATTCCTCTGTGGAATTCAGAAACTTTCTCTTGTATATTTTCAAACAAATGTAAAGAGATTTCGAATTATGTTGCCAACTTACAGCAACATGATAGCCTAATCCCATGAAAAAATTACTTAGTCGACCCAAGCATTGATGTTGTAAGGGTTGTTAACTCTCAGGTAACTCATCTGCGGGGACTGCCTGTAAAGATGAAGAGTAATGATTAAATTGGTTGGGAATATCATGCTTCAAATCAGAGGTGTCCAACGTGTGAGCGACGGTATAAATAACTGTCACTTGCCAATCCCCTCTCTTAACACCTTGGATGTGTTCATGCGGTTATCGCGATGTGGAAAGGGGTCCTCAGCATAGAACTCTATGGTCCTCAGCAGAGCTCACATAGTTGAAACGCCGCCACGATGCCGCTCGAGGGGAATCTTCCCCCGCCAGTCGCCTCTCATCGGCTGCCTGCCTTTGCCCCTCAGCCTCCTCACCAACAAGGTCCCGTCGGTCCCGTCTATACTCTAAGTCTATAGTCTATATCTAATTATCTATACTCGTTTGTTTCTGCTTCTCTCGTTTCTCACCTTCTCTCTCCATTC
>WSXT02233634.1:0-16085 GCA_011762715.2 Neuroterus valhalla | reverse complement strand
AGGGGCACGAAGAACTTCTCCGCTGCTGGTCCAGATTGTATTAAGAACTTTTGGTGGAAGAAGTTCACTTCTACACAACAACATCTGGCCCTCATCTTTACCTCATATTTGAAGTCAGAGATCCCTATTCCGCAGTGGCTGGTGTTACGACACACTGTACTCCTACCGAAGGAAGGCGACTTGTCCAACCTAAGGAACTACAGACAAATAGCTTGTCTGAACACGGTGTACTAGATCCTTACATCTATACTGAAGGACAGGATTGTTCGGATAATTGGATCTGTATGGACTGAGATTTACGAACAACGAGGATCGAAAAGAGGCGCAGCAGGCTGTCGGGAAAACCTGCTAATCGACAGGAGTGTCTGCAAAGACGCTGTAAACCATAAGCGTAATCTGTCGATGGCCTGGATTGATTACCAGGAAGATTTTTATTCAACTGCTCATAGACTTATCATCTGTCTGTTGAAAAGCTCGAAGGTTCATTCAGATATTGTGGGATGCATTAAGAGATTAATGCCTCTTTGGAAGACCAGATTTACTATCATTTTGAGGAAACATCGTGTGACTACCAACAGTGTCACTTTCCAGAGAAGTGTCTTTCAGGGTGACGCCATGAGCCCTCTTCTCTTCTGCATTACATTATTGCCTCTATCCCTCGCACTCCATGATTCTCATGGATACCCCTGTGGTGAAACTAATGTTCGTGAGCATAAGAACAATCATATATTTTTTATGGATGACTTAAAGATCTATGCTTTTGGAAAAGAACATCTTGAAGATGATAAGTGTGCCAAGATTCATCTGAAACGCGAACGAATAGCAGGTATAGATAAGGACCCTGAGCTTGTTGACCGTAGTGCTATTAGACGCCTTAGCGCTGGAGAGACCTACAAATACCTGGGTGTGCCTGAGAGCAGCATTTAGGATACAACATCAGTGGAAGAGGTTCTCCAAAGCTGATACAAACACCTGCCCCGACGATTTTGGTCGTCAAACCTGTCGTGGTTGAACAAGATATCTGCCACTAACATGCTTGCAGTCCCAGTTCTACTCTATTCGTTTGAGGTGGTTCCATGGACGAAGAACGAGCTCAGGGCCCTTGATACCACTACGCACCTATGGCATATACTATCGAATTGTCCTATTCACGCAGGAACGACGTATTTGTACAGACACAACGCTGCCTTAAGAGTGCTTTACCACCATCTTTGTCGCTCTTATGGCGTTGGCCGCGACCCTATTCTGCTGAACGCTCGAAGGGGGATAGAGTCTATTGTTGGAAACGAGGAGTGCCGAATCTATTGGAACTACGATTTCTCGACAATAGCCCCCATCCAACACGCAAGATCTGACATAGTGCTCCTTGACAAACGTGATCGAACTAGGTTCGTGATCGAATTCTTGGCCCCGGCTGTCTCCAACATCAAAGTCAAGGAAACCGAGAAAAAAGAGAGGAATAAAGATCACAGAGAACACCTGCAGCGCCATCCGCATGGATATTCGGTCAAAATAATCGTTCTTATTATCGGTGCTCTTGGAGGTACGACGCCTGCACTCCATATTAACCTGAGAGCCATACCGGTGTGCCAGAAATATGCCGTGGTACTTCCTGAATGGATGCAAAGAGCAGTCATACTTGTCGCGCATGTGGTAACTCATCTCATGGTCGTGAGACGTGGCAATAGATGTATTATACCGCGGTTCAACTGGGAGCTTGTGCCATTTTCCCGAATGACGGCTGCTCCCAGGCGGGATTTTTCCAAAGTTATCTTGTTTGGATTGTTATCTTTTTCTATGAGAAAAAGGGCAAAATCCTAATTATTTTGGCTTAATCAAAGACCAAATATTATTTGGTCTTGATGAAATTGGTCAAAGGCTTCTGGTGGTGGCGTCTCCGAAGTGTTCCAAATTATTACTATATGTTCTTGACGGAAAGTGACAATTGATATGAATTATGTGCTGATGAATTCGCAAGGTTGCATTGTATAGGGGTGATAATGATTCAAATTTTTACGTAAATATTTTAACAAGACTGATAGTCATCTTCAAATTTATCCATCAACATAACCTAAAAATGCGGTTTGCTGAATAATGTACAGTGGTCTTATGTAAAAATGAGATAAATATATAAATTTTGTGGAGTGGTCTTATCAAACGAACTATCGGCTGGCAAAAAAATAGAATTAAATTATTAGTTCTTTAGCATAGTGTTTGCTCGCTGCGTTAAATCATTAAAGTGCTATCTCAGGTTAGCAAAGCATAAAGTTGCTAGCCACTTCTCGCGTTTAGATTATAAGATTCTTATGCATGCGCGTGGTCAGGAAATTTTTCGGGTTTTAGAGATTGATTAGAGGCAATACCAGTATTGAAAAAAGTAGCTCAATACTTGTCTGCTTCAAATAAATGATATTGAAAGAGCATGAAAATACTTATTGTAAATGGATAAATACTTTTTTTAATAGGGGAAAAAACAACAGAAGGCAAAATAAGATGTAACGTATAGTGTGCCTTTTTTTAAAATTAATTGATATTTAAATAAAAATTTGTAAGGTGCTGTTTTATATATATTTTTCGTCGGTATAGATTCGAGCCTCTTTGATTTAGTTAGTTATGTTGCCTATTCAATCTGAATACTTTATTTATTTTTTTATCAACATAATAAAATATAAATTTTTAATCATCAAAGTACTATTAAACCTTTTATACGATCTGTGATTTCCAGAAGCTTGCCAATCCACAAAGCTGGAACAAACATGTCGTGAAGAAAGAGAAATCTTCGAAAAATTCAAATTTTAAGAGGACTATCAATTGCACATAACATGAAGGGGAAAAAGCATGGGAATGAAGGGAAATTGAGAAAAAAACGATTAATCAATTTTGAAAATGTGTAATATAATGTATTTTTACTACTGTTACTTTGAAATAAAAGTTTAAGGTGTTCATTTTCAATTGAATACGCAGTCAAAAATAACGACCCCAAAAAGGTTCGAATCCACACACCTTCAAAAAAATATATAAAACGACACCTTACAGATTATTATTTAAATATTATAAAATTTAAAAAAATACGGAACATTATACGTTAGATTTTATTTAGCTTTCTGTTATATTTTTTCCCACTTATAAAGAAAAGTACTTAAGAATATGCAAAAGCATTTGAATACTTTTAAATATATCTAAGTATTGTCTTTAATCAATCTTTGAAACCCAAGAACTTTCTGGACCGCGCGCATGCATAACTATCTTATGACCCAAATAAAAAGATTAAATAAATAATGAATTAATTTAATATGATTTTGAATCATGAAAGATTCAAATTTTCGCCAACGGCCATGCCACGCTCAAAAAGACAGTTCCCGTGTGGTCACCGAAGTTAAGCAGTGTTGGGCGCGATTAGTACTTGGACGGGTGACTGTCCGGGAATATTGCGTGCTGTCGGCATGTTAGCGGGAGACTGGTGTGTGCATCTTTTAGTTTTGGCCAACTTCTAGCTTCATCTTGCTCAATCCCGCGAACAAAAACTTTCTAGCGCTAACTTCTCAGTTAGCTTTTCATTGTTTAGATTTTTGGTTAAGTATCATCTATTCGATCGTGTATGTTGGCATCCCATCGTTAGGACGCCTCGATGTGCTTCAAATCTATTCTTTCTTATGCAAGAGGGGTACCTAGCAATAAAGACTTATTGGGAAATTGGAAGAACAGTTGACAGAATATAACGCTTTGGTGGAAAATGGGGGCCCCCACTCTTTCAAAATAATTATGCATCCCCTTTGTACATCCAGTGAGTTCAATATGGAAGTACCTCAGTGTAACCCCACAAAATGTCAATACCGATTGAAAAATGTCCGAAAATTATTTTGAAACTTCTGATTAATCGAAACTTTTTGGTTTATGATGCCTGAATTGAAATCGGTACATTATTATAATTTTTGACATTCTAATGAACAATTTAAAAGCACTACGTTGATCAAAAATTAATTCTTCTGAAACACTAGAACAATTGTCCTAATCCAGGATACATTTCGTGGATGTGGTATAGATTCAGTCGACTTGCCATTAGTTGTGGATTTGCAACAGATGTCTATCATACTCCCATTTTTACGGAACGCGATGTTTTTACAGACTTGCGACTTAATTTTTTTCTCTTCAATAGCGTACAGTCAAGCAAAATTTTGTCCAATATTGATTATTATCAATCTCTCGATTTGCCATTTCGCAGTCCATCGGCATGGATCCACTTGCATCGAAACCTGGGCCTCTCAGACTCAAATTTTTTGCATTGTTTGTTTTTGAGAGATTTAAAAGTCGCAAATAGGCCAAATACTGATTTACATATACAGAATATCATGCAAGAGGCGCTGAAATATACAATAATTGCAATTTTGAGCTTTTACTCTAATTCAGAGATCTGAAGAACTGCACAAAATTAGGCTTCACGTAAGGCTTAATATCTCAAAGGAATATTATTCTCTGGATTTGAGGTTACATTCGAATTGAAAGACCTAAATCACTTTACAGAAAAGAGTTTCATGAGATGTTTTCACATTTTTCAGAAGTTGAAAGAATTTGTGCTGTAGTTCTACTCATTCGAATTCCAAAACAACATTCGAATTAGAAAATAAAAGAGAGCATCATTGGCGCTAAGTTCTTGCTGAATCAAATAACGAACTATTACAATCTCCTCCTTACAGACAGTTTGCTTATCCGTCATGATGACCGAATGAACTGGCCGATATTCATTATTTTCATTAGTGATTTTCCTTTTCCCCTAACTCTCTGCCTTGTCACACACTATTTTCTAAGATTAAATTATATTTTCTCAAATTGTCTCCGCAATATTTTACCATCACATTTCAAATATGGAAAATCAATTTTGATCACAGGACTGGCTTGATCACGTGATTCCTGTTAGACATACATTTAAGAGCTGATTTTTGCACAACAATAATCAGCAATGATCAAAATGAAGTTACCCTCAAACAATACACTGAGAAATGGAACTAGTTCCAGCGAACAATAATAGCATACTTGATTGTTCTGTCACATGACTATCCAAAAGATACATTCAGAATATCTGTAGAAAACTATATTTGCAGTTATACTAATCTGCATTTCTAATAAAAGGTGTCAGATATGTTTGATTATCTTCTACTAAGAGAGATTCTCATCACTGGTTTTTTCATGAACTCAATAAGTCAAGAAAGATGATCTAACATCTGAAAGAAATGACTCTTGTGGTTTTATCCACTTGAATCGCTTCTAATGGATGTTGAAATTATTGATTCTATGAACGTGATTCAAATAAGTTTGACTACGAGAGTAGTTTCTGTAGCATGTAGGATCCTCATCCCTCGGCTTGTTGATCTTTCTAGTGGTGAGAAGAGAAAAGGTAAGAAAGGAACAAATAGGGCGATGGGGTAGCGAGAATGTGAAGGAATTTAGAGAAGCAATGGAGAAAGAGAATCTGAGAGGTATAGACAAGGAAGGGGTAGACGAGATAATAGACAGAATGAACGAGTATATGAGGGGATGTTAAACGAGAAAAGAGAGAAGAAAAAGGTAATATATATATAGAGGAGTTAAAGAAAGCAGTAAAGGGAGAAAATGTATGGGAGGTAATAAACAGGGATAGAGTAAGAAGCAAAGGAGTGAATTACGATATAGAAAAATGAGTGGATTGACGGAGTACTTCAAAGGACTGTTTCGAAAATAGAGCTCTAGCGTATGGCGGGAAATGTGAGAGAAGAAATGTGAAGAATCTGTAACAAAGTATGGAGGAGAGAAAGATGGCCCGAAGAATGGAGGACGGAATTAGTGATTCCGCTAATCAAAAAAGGAGAGGATTAAATGGTAGAGGATTATAGAGGTATCACTCTGATGTCGGTGAGGTATAAGATCTATGCAGAAGTGCTCAGAAACTTGACTTCAAAGCAGTGCTTGACTCATTGAATAGGAGGGTATTGTGGCAGGCAATAAAAGAAAGAGAAAATGATGAGGGGCTGAATGAAGGGATAAGAGAAATATATTGTCGGATACCAGATTCAGAGTAAGAATGGAAAAAGAGAAGAGAGAGGAATCTTGGACAGGGAATCTTACAGGAAAAGCTAAAGAACAACGGAAAAGGAGGTACGATCTTAGGAAGCAGTAAGCTTTACTCTTTAGCATATGCGGATGATGTACTATTGTCAGATGAAGGAAGAGGATTTAAAGAGTACGTAAGACAAAGATAATAAGCTTCCGGAATATAAGAAAGAAAATAGAGTACACGTGAAAGTTAAACGGAGAAAAGATCGAACTAGTGGAGGAATTATGTTACTTAGGGTATTGGTTTGAATGAGAGGGAGGTAACGAGCTGCAAGTAAGACAAAGGATAGATTGCGCGCGTATAAGAATGATTCAAGTTCGGGGCATAAGAAAGAGGAGGTGTAAGGATGATTGGAGGATGAGGGCATGGATGTTTGATGTGTTAGTGTGGTCATTCGTATGCTATAAAGTAGAAGTTCGGGGTGGAAGGAGCAAGAAAAGGGAAAAGTCTTAGCGAAAGATTCTTAAGGTGGGTTATGGGGGCAAGTTAGAGTTACCGAGGATATATGTTGAGGGATGAACTAGGCAGAGAGACTCGGCAAGTGAAGAGAGCATGGAAGTTTGAAGAGAAGCTGAAGAGGGAAGCAAAATCGCACAAGCGTACTTGAAGGAGATTAGGTCTAGAGAGAAGAGAGGCAAAACAGAAGGTTTAAAATTGTAAGGAGTGTTAAAAAATGAGAGTAAGGAGAATAGAGTGTTACGGTTCAGAAAAGGAGAGGGAATGAAAACATGTCGATACTGGAAGGGTGGACAAGAAAAAATGTGTAGAATGTGTGGTTTTAAAGTGGAGGCGTGGAAAAAGGAACGAATGTGAGAGTGGGACTTACCAAACGGCACCTACCCACTAAACCTTAAACTTCTTTTTTGCTGCACTTCCCCTGAACGGCTTGTCGCATTACTTCAGGGAAATGGGAGTAAGGCCAGTACGTCGAGCTTCGGCTTCCCTCCGCGCATCCAGCTTGAATCACAGACTCTCGTCGTTAATCCTTATCCACCCTAACACGCACGTATCGTCTTCAGCAGTGCAGTTGATGCACTCGGGCTCGTCGGCCTTCGACGTGTTTGGAACCTCAAGGATTAACCTCACTGTCTCTAGGTATGCACGAGAGGAAGAGAAAGGCAGAAGTGTGAGTGATTGTGTAAGAGGAATATTGGATGACAGTTGTCAGGGAGCAGAATAGATGAGGAGACTGGAGAAACTAAGGGGAGAAGAAGCCAATGGTTCGTCCAGATGAAAGGAAGTTAGATAAAGAAAGTAAAAAGTCGAGAAATCTATGAAATTGAGAGATGGTAGGAGGAAACGGAAGCCCTGGAAGCTCTATCATGCAAACTTAGTATCTAAATGATAGCGATTAGCCGAGAAAGTAGTTTTTAAGCGTTACACTTGAGCAAGAATAATTACTTTAAGGCACTCATGTTACCTATTGTAAAGGGGATGGAGGCCCTCAAACCCGTAAAAGAGAAGAGAATAAATACAGTACATTAACATGTGTTATCTGGAAGAACTATACCATTCGTTTGCGATGACTTAGTTTTTCGTTGTTCCCTATTGTTGATTCCCCATAGTTCCCCATTATTGATTTCCCATAGTCGTCACTTTCCCTATTACTATCGTTGCTCTTGATTTTTTAAGTGACCCTGAGTTTGTTGTGTGCACCCATCTTTGCCATGTTTCCCTGAGACCCTTGTTATTGATAATATTTGAATGAAGCAATTATTATTTGTATTCCATGATTGATTCCCAATAGTCGTTATCTCTCTCTCTCTCTCACCTATGTTTGTCCAGTATTTCCAAGATGACTCTAATTTTGCTGTGATTTCCTATTAGTGAAATATTCTTTTGAGACCCGTTACCCCCTTATATTGTTGTCGAACCCACCAATTGTGAAAATGTTCCCTGCAACTTTCGACCCGAATCTAACCCTAAACTATTAAGCACTTAGAGTGTTCATAGAGAAATAATTTGTATCAGATTATTATTACAGTTGATATTGTAAATTTATAATTACTTTTTGAAAATTTTTAAAGTCAAATGGATAGCTTCACTCTGAAGAAACTAAAAATTTCACTAGCTTAGATTTGATTCACTGTAAAAAAATTGAGGTTGTTATGCTTTAGGAAGATTTTGTATTGATTTGTTGGATGCGGTATTTTTTGGCCTAAGAAAGGTCTGACGCCCATTTTAATTTAGTTTGATATGTTTCTCTCTGAGGTTGGGATGTCGAAGGTATATTATTTCTTCCTATAAGCAGCGCATTTTGATGTATCATTTATGTTTCTCTATATGAATAATTCTTTATTTATTTCACTAAGTTGTCGTTAAATTTCAGGAGTCTTCCAAAGGCAATACAGGCAGTGAGAAATCAAGACTATGAGAATGTTATTTCCTATTGTACAGAAGATATAAGCAAGGTTCGAGCAGACAGTGTATCAAATTGCGAACTTCAACTGCTTAGAGGTACCTTCTATCTATTACTTGGAGAACACGATAATGCCATCTCTGACCTTAATACGATTATAACAACTGAAAATGTTGCCAAAGAACTCAAAGTCAATGCTCTAATCAAGAGAGCTAGCATGCATGTACAACTGGAACATCCAGAAAAAAGTTTCTGTGACTTTGACATGGCGGTAGAACTTGATCCAAACTGCGGAGATATTTATCACAATCGAGCGCAAGTATGTGAGAAACCTATCCTTATGATTTTGTGAAGGTAAAGTTATCTAAAATTCCGTTAGTGGTTTGCTGTACATTCTTTTATTGCAAAGTGGAGCAGGTTCGTGAATCACATTAGGTTTTGAAACATTGGCACCACTTGTACCATACATTTTTGAATTATTCAGGGTTCTTCCCTAATTTAAAATTTATAAGCAAATAATCAACGAACCTTTACCGGACTTAAGTTCTAAGAATAATCATGCCTGTTACACTTCAACTGTATTTTTGTACAAACGGAAACACTTATTTATCAACTATATAACGAAGTCAAAATAATACTTTTTGGGGAATTTATGAATGGGTCAACCTCCTGCCTCATCTCACCTAGGCTTTTTTATCTGTGATCTATTTTGAGTGTCCAGATTTTTTGTAAAAACTAATGTCCTATATTTTACGTATATTATTGCGTTTAATATCTTTACGGCAGAATCAGTGGATGATTCGCAGAGGATGATGAACAGCCTTGGTACTAGCATGAAGAGCATGGATCTAAAGATTAAAGCGAATAATACAAAAGTTGTTGTGTTTAAAAGTGAGGGTGCGACAACAATGTGCACTCTTGCCATAAATGAAGAGAGGATATAACAAGTTGATGATTTCGTGTATCTTGTAAGTGTCCGGGCTATAACTAAAAGTGGAAATGTTGCGAATACAGCTTAAATTGCAATTATATTATTATTATCATTGAGAGAGAAAGGAATTTGCTGAACCGGTTCAGCCACGTTAAGAGAATGGATGCAGAACGTTCAACGAAGCAAGTGTAGGTGTAAGTAGAATGAATTGTACGGCATGGATGAAGAAGAAGCAAAAGACGTATGCCAGGATAGGGTTGAGGGATATCACTTATTATATATATTATGTATATGATTGAAAATGAAATCAGGCATCTCCTGTTTCATACGAAGAGCCGGCAACGTTTTCTTCCAAGGGGGATGATAAAACCTAGTTAGTGGCTAATATATCAGGGAAATCATCCTTCTTTAGATATCCATTTATGCCAAACGCCCTACCTCTTCATCTAGTATCAAATATCGATTTCCCAAGCTTATTATCATTGAATCGTCATACCGATAGCACGTTGCTTGAACACTGCTAGACGCACGATAATCATTATTTAAAAAACCGATGTTTTCAAGTGAGAGTATAACGACTGTCGTTTTTATGTCAAAGAATAGTATTCATATATGGCTTTCCTAAAACAACAGACCGAAATCCTGCTGCTAACTACACGAAAATCATTTTTAACATGCGTAATCTTCATAGAATGCGTAGGTTTGAGCTAGGTACTGAGGGGCGTGGAAAAGTCCGCGTGATGAGGATAGAGTGAGTGGAGAGGGTAACGTCAAAAGTCCAGTGCCGTGTCGACAACGTTTGAGTTCCACTGTAATGGTTATAATGGTCCAAAGATTTCTGAGAGTTGAAAATACGTCACTTTATTATTTAGAAATGATTGATTTTGTTATTACGAGTGGTAAGGTCATTGAATTACTTTATAGATAGTTATTACTGCAAAAGTGACGCAACGAAAATGAATGTATTATATTTGACGCAAACTAGTGCGACAAGTGATCTAACCTTTCTTTTAGGTTAGTTTTTGAAGAAAACGCATTTGTACATGTCGTTTATTAATTCAATTTGGTTTGTTTCGTCCATTTCTGGAATAAATTATTATCGCATATTCATCGTTTCAAATTACCTGAAACTATTATATAGGCAACTAGCTGCGCCCTGTGGCGCTGACGTCGATGCCGCAGAATGCGTATACTTTTTTATTGCTGTTTTTCAGTTGAGTAGTTCACGCGAAAAAGCGTAACAGACAAACAAAAAAACTCACGTTCGCATTTATATTAGCAGACCCGTTACGACCATTTTGATTCATATGTAAAATGAAAGAGGGGAGGTTATCAACGCCGTTCCTCTGAAATGATATAAGTATACTCGAATCACCTAAAAAAAAGCTCCCTTGATCTGCACACGTCTCAAATTTTCTCCACTCATTCTGCAATTAGATGAAATAATAAAGGAGTAAAAGTTATCATTGCGCTCGACGGAATTTGGTTCGAGTCGGTATATAGCTTTTAAAGTTGGAATTGATGGCGTTAGTAGCGCCTGATACGGCAAACGACGGACAGTTTATGCATCTTGGCAATAGTGTATGTATAGAAAACTTTCCGGAAAATTGAAATCCGCTACTTATAAAACTTTATCAATAGTCAGATTTTTTTTCTTCTATTTCCCAAATTCGAAACACAGTAAAGTACAATGCAATAACATTACCAGCTGATTCACGCAGATAATCAATACATTCATTGATTGCTCAAGAAGGGTGATTTACTTGACATATTAGCTACCAACTAAGTGTGATAATCCCACTTGACAAAAAACCCTGCTAGCTCTTAGTCTATTTGCAACCAACACGCGATGACTTCTTGACTGATGCTGTACCTATCGCTGCTTCTTTCTTTGATAAATCTCTTATTCAAACTTTTCCATGTCAATTCCCTTTTCAAGTTTTTTCCTATAAATTCCTTGTTCTCCATTAGTAAAAATAGGCTAGAACCAAACATGTCACGCTTACTTTGGAAGGAATTTAGCCTGATGGTATAATAATAATAGTAATAATAATAACTAGGATCGCCCTGTGGTCGAAATTTGATCACTTTCTATATAATTTACCTAGACACGTGAAGAAATTACGTAATTTGTGATGTAAGGTCAAAAATAAGATAATAATGCGTATATTGTTATACAGTAGCCTATTGAAAGCGCTCACACCTAGTTTGGGGCATTGAGAAGTGCTCACCTCTAGGCGCGTGCGGGTAAAACACGCATTCGGTGTTTTTGTGATATATAGTCTAGTCATCTGGTACTTTTGAACGGTAATTTTTATAGCAGTCATTTTTCTCGTCTCAAGTGTTTTATTTGGGGGAGCCTGATAAGGGGCCAGGTGTTTGTGACAAGGATTTTGTCCTGGAACACGGACATTTTTTTGGAAAAACGTGAAAAATTCGACGTGGCAGTGGCTTAGTGCTTTCTTATGCATCTGAGAAGTGGAAGTTTATCAAAAATGAAGAGAGTACAATTTTGCGTCAATCGAAAAGAAAAGTTTTCTACCACCAATGGCCTAGGAGTTACGGCCTTTCAAAGAACCCCGTTTTTTTTTTATTTTTCGCCAAAAAACACACGTTATTTTTTGTTATTGTGTAGCTCGAATTCTGATGACCAGATCTGAAGATAGTCAACATTTGAATGGAAGTAGACGCGAATCCTGTAATATCAGAAAAATACATCGTCTTCTCTACAATAGATCGCGACCCAGCACATGCCAAAGGTGATCCATTTCGATCTGATTTTACGAGTAAATGTTCAGAGTTCAGTTTTTTGTAAATAGCTTATTCCCGGGTTGTCACAAAAAAAGTACCCATATGATAGATAAAAGTAGATTCAATCCTGCGGTAGTTGAAAAAAGTTCCCGTCTCTAATAGATCACAAATAAAAAATACTTCTTCCAAAAATACCCGTTTTTTGTTGCTTTTTATTCAAAAATCCAAAAGTCTAATTTTTTGGTTATGACTCGTTTTATGAATGTCACACGAGTAATTTGTAAGGAGGTGGATGAAAGAGGAGCCAATTCTATGTAATTAAAAAAAAATGTTCCTACTCCTAATAGGTCACGAGTGAATGACTTTGCAAAGTGTACCCGTAATCAATTCAGTTACAAAATCACAATACGAAACCAAGCTACGATCATTCCCTTAACATGTAAGTTATCAAATATAATAAAAGTGATCAATTGATTATTTGATAATTGATTTATTAAGAATCAACCACATTTAATTATTAAATAATTTTTCGAATAAATAAATTACCATTACCCATTCAATGTGCATTTCCCAGCATTTTTACCAAGTTTTGTACTAGTGACGCTTATTTTGGATTTAAAATATGTATTTAACCATTTTAAATGAATAAATAAATAAATAAATTGTGAGGAATCATAAACGGAATTCCCATTCACCTCGAATCGAGTTTCCTCTTTATTCATGTTTATCTTTTAATAATTTTTTTTTGGAATTGGAAAAATGAGACGTAATAATGCTGAGTGAGACATGATTGGACGGCGAAGACTGGAAGGAAATAGGAAAGAAAGTGCCAAGGCGATATGTTTAGAAGATCGAAGAACCAAGAAAGGAACACCAGAAAGGGGAAGGGATAGTCGGCATGCTATCAGGGGTAAGAAAGCCTCTTTTGGTAGATCAGAGGAAGATGACAAAACAAAGAACGGAGTTTTGACTAGAAGAATCAATGTGGGGGGGGGGGGGTAGCGGTAGTATGCGTTTACAGGGGCAGAGGGGAAAAGAAGGGAAAGCAAGTTATAAGGAGGGGGATAGAAGGAAAAGGATATGGGCTGGTATTGATTAGGGGAGACCTGAATGCTTGGACTGGAGATCAGGAAGAAGAGGTATGGGATGGAGAGGAGGAGGTGTTCATGAGGAACTCAAAGCATCAAGAGACAGATCGAGAGAATAGGATACTTCTGAACCTGACAAGAGGAGTAGGATGGTTAATTTTTAATGGAAATACAAAGGAGGGTGAGGATGGTGGAATAACATTCACAAGAATAGGAGAAACCGTAATAGACTACATTTTAGCAGAAGAAAGGGTAAGAATGCTGATGTGGGAAATAGAACTGGGTAATAAGGTAGGCTCTGAGCACTTTCCGGTAATAGCGAAATTGAAAGGTTATAAACATTCCAGAATTAAGAAGGGAGGAGGAAAGGTAAGAAGGGTGAGAAATGGAAGAGGAAAGTTGATAGATTTCGAAGAAAAATAAAGAATGATAGTTCTGAAGGTGAAAGAGTCTGTAAGACTAAAACAAAATGGAGCCATTGAATAAAAAGGATGGTTGGATGAGGAATATGAGGAAGGTAGAAAGAAAATAAAGGAGAGTGTTAGAGAATGGGAGAGAGGAGAGATTAGCAGAAGGAAGTACATTAACGTCCAGGAAATGAAGATCAAAAAGGTGCCTTTTCACCGCAAAATTGAGGAGTGAAAACTGAGTTGACCATTGGGTAGTGTTGATGCCTGGGATAGCGGCATGCATGTTTGCAGGCAGATTCTCATTATACGAGCGAGCTGCATAAGGCTCAAATTTGGAAAGACCATGCTTTTCGCAAATTTCGATGAAGCTTTTAACCTCGAAAGAAAAAAGTTGGATAATAAATTATAGATAATGGAAAGATATGCAATTTGTTTGGTCGAACGTAGAGATCGGTTCATTAGTTACCATGCAAAGTGATAGAAATGGGACGAAATGTCTTTTTTTACAATTTATACAACGCACAAAGTTCAAACTTCAAATACTAATTGAATTAACTCCTGGCACTTCAAGGAGCGTACGATAGACAACGATGGACATCGAGGATTGTTGCATGCTAGGACATTATATTCAGTACTAAGTTTGGATGATTCGACTCACGATTTGAATATTCTCGCCAACGCCTGCCATCTTGCATTGCTACCAGCTTAATATCCATAACCTCTCGAGTACTACCCTT
The DNA here is from genome assembly GCA_011762715.2 of Neuroterus valhalla. Lineage (NCBI taxonomy): Eukaryota > Metazoa > Arthropoda > Insecta > Hymenoptera > Cynipidae > Neuroterus > Neuroterus valhalla. The sequence continues at coordinate 1,721 of WSXT02233634.1, read as the reverse complement.
CTTGATATGCCGTGAGCCCGGATTGACCAAGAAAATCTTCCAGGTTCTACCGACTCCTTTACCTGGCGTAGAACTCTTCAGGGATGCTGGATATGAGAAGATTTTCGACCCTCACGCCAAAGTACTGAGCACATGGAGTCTCGATATGGAAATAACTTATGTTAGATTAGTATTGTACCATTGAAAAATGCTATATCTGAATAAACCATGCGTTGATAATAAGTAATTTAATATTTGAGTTTTTATTGTTTAAATCATAAAAAACCTTTTTCCCCCGCAAACCACGCCTCTACCGAATCATTTCTTGTTCTAATCTGAGCTAGCGGATAGTAATGGGTGAAACTCCGGTACATCCTAACCTCAAACTGGCGTTGTTGCTGAAAAATAATTTCAGTTGTTTTGTTTTGGAAGATTTTGTAATGATTTTTGTCTTGAATGCGTGTTTAGGAACTCATATAATACAAGCGATTTGTCTATTATTCAATTCATTTTTCATTAAAAAAATTTATGAACAAATTTTCAAATAGGCTTATTATCGATAAAAAAAATTTGTTTGCTAAAAGCGCTTCATCATGATATAGGAGTGACCTCTAATTACGAAACTGAATAGAAGATTCATAATTGTCATTGTTGTTAATGGTTCTTATGGCCGGATATAAGAGTTGAAGATTTTCTCGAATTATAGTTTACATCAATCGCTGCGCCGGAGTGACTGCAGGTTTTCCTTAAAATAATAAAGGTTGCGGATAGGGGGTCCCTGTGTCAAGGATTTCTGCTGAATACGGTTATGAAAACTAATAAGCAGTCGCGGACAATTATCCAGGGATGGTCCCGAAGTAAGAACCCCAAGGTAAGGCGTAAACAACCGTGCTGAAAGCTGAATGGCACCTGGGTGTGGTGTCCTTTACGGTGTCTCCAGAATAACGGGCGACCTTCTAGAGTATACAGCCTTGCCCTCGCATGCGGGGCTCTGCGAGGGTGGACGATCCCTTTCCTAGCTACTCGTGGGAATAACAATGGAAAAAAACAACTCAAGTCCAATTATGGATGCGGTTCAAAATGATCGAACGCGCAGAGCACCTGACAATAGTTCGGCCAGTATTGCCGATCGTTCTAGAGTTCGGGGTGCTGAAGAAGATGACATTTAGAGACAATCGACGTTCTTTACGGACGGATCGACTCGATAATGACCTGCTTAGTTGCTATGATGCCAGGATTGTCCCTTACCGCAGAGGTTACATGGTGCGCCAGCACACTCTGTGGTGCCGGAAACAGCCAGAGTTCTCGCACGTTTCACAGCAAGTGTTAAGAAACCGTGCCGTAACCTCGCGCGAACAAGAGATGTACGCAGAACGTTTCCTCAACAGCTGCAAGAACAAGCCTCAGAAGAAAATAAGGAAGCGACATTGAGACCAACAGCTGAAACAAGGCTCCCCTTGAGAGACGATGGCGATTTTTGGACAAGGAGAAACGTTAACATTCAGGTTTCTCCTAAGCGCCATGATCTGGCTGAAATGCATGCTACCCTTCGTGAAGATCTCTCAGAAGATGCAGACCTCTGGACCATCACTTGTCCAGTTTATGATGCGGCGAAGGCTTTGGCTGATTCAAATCAAAGGTCCAAACCAACGATTGATGAAAACCCCAAAAAGCGCTTGCATCAACTAAACAAGAAGATTGGCTGGGCAAGACAAAACGCTTCCCGTATGCAGTGTGTGATT
>WSXT02233623.1:0-16086 GCA_011762715.2 Neuroterus valhalla | reverse complement strand
AAAGTAGTCGACATGTCGCTTTTGAGTTTCACAAGCTTTTGATACAACTGTAGGGAGTACAAAGGCCGAGCGCGAAGTGAGAGTTCCGAAAGACGCGCGCCCTAGGCGCGTTAAAATTTGCGAGCGAAGCGAGCTGCGCGCGAAGTGCGCGATGAGAATGTGCCCGCGCAGCACATTTTTTTATTATCGCTTGTGCATGCAAAAGGTGCGACCTACAATTGACTTGATGCAAGTTTGCGCCAACTTAGGCACTCCAAAAATGTTTCCCCTCCCCTATGCAGTGTTTTATTTTTAGGTTTTCTAGTAGTCTTTTGCTATGTGTAATACCAGGTTAGACCTCTACAGCCCTAAAAATGTTATACGTAATTTATGCTTGTCCACTACGAGCAAGAAGTTGACCACGAGCAGCAGCTCGACCGCGACCAGTATCCCCAAAAAGTCCAGCAGCCCTACCAAGCCCACCAAGCCCACCAAGGCCAGCAGCTCTACCAGCGCCAGCAGCTCTACCAGCGCCAGCAGCACCTCCTGGTGTCGGAGGGTAAAAATGTTGCTCCATGTCCAATTCTCGAGCAATTTCAGGCGTCAATAGGCAGACCTCTTTGGTTAATAAATTTTTCACAATCCTCTTGCCTTCAAGATTATATATTGGTATAAGAAGCGTATTTATTTCCTGTCCAATGAAGTAGTCTTTCTTTATATATACACTAAAAGACATCTCAATCAACTGTGGAGGACTGGTTGGTGTGAGTTTGTAACAAGCACCAGGAAATTCGTGAGGATCAATTAAACGTGTCTTGAAATCAGTACCTGGTATCGTTCCTTCAGGTGCATAACCAGGCGGAAAATGAGGGCAAACTGAAACATTACGAAAATTTCTTCTATGAATATATAAATTGTTAATAAGTATAAAAACTATATCGCAAATCCATTTTCTTCAAAGAAATGTGGGTATTCAACATTTATGGAATTAAAGGTCCATTTTGTGTCAGATTTCAACTGAAGGACCGGGTGCAAGAATCGGTCGCGCTCACGAAAACGCGGTAAATTATTGTCTGAGCGGTGACGTCACGACTGCAAATTCAGATGGGTGTAATTAGGATTGAAAAAAAGACGGCAACGTAACTTCCAAAAAGAGACCGGGGTTACAAAGACCATTTTTCAATAAAAACATTACTTTAGAGGAAAAAATTTGAAACTCTGAATTTTTCCGCCAAAACTTCAATGTTTTCTAAAACATAAATTGTCGTAGGTCAGTGAAATATGAATGGAATAAAAAAATAAAAAACGGTTCTCTTCAGGGAATTGTGCGGTGCCTGCAACACGAGAAAACTATTAAAAATGAATTTTGCAATTTCAATTCCATTGAAAAACCATGCTTCTCATCAGTTTAGGACGAAAAGTTGCTCTTTACCCTAAAGAACAACTTTGCATACTCAGTTTCATTGGCGCATAAAATTATTCTTACTATTTTCGTCCTCAGCTAATGAAAAACATGGTTTTCTAATTGAATTCAAACATTGCTTACACGAAATTCATCATCAGTAGTTTTCCTTGCGTCGCAGGCATCGCACATGCTTCCTGAATAGAATCGCTTATTAGTTTGTTTACTCCATTAATAATTCACCAACTTTCGGCAATAAATCTCTTGAAAAACATTGAATTTTCAGCGAAAAAATTCAGGGCTTCTAAGTTCTTTCTTGTAAAGGAATGCTTTTATTGAAGAATGTTTTGAGTAACCTCGATCTCTTCTTGGAAGTAAAGTAGCCATGTTTTTTTTTCTAAATTTCAATTTCAGCAATCTGAATTTGCAGTCGTGAAATTCACTGCTCGGACAATAATTTTCCGCGTTTTTGTGTGCGCGACCGATTCTTTCACCCAGCCCTTCAATTGAAAAGTGCCGATAACCATAGAATACGAGAATAAATTATATTTACGAATATTTTCGCTCAAAAAAGTATAGGTTTAAAATTTTCTCTATTGTTAAGCATAGAAAAGTTGAATTTTTCCAATCAAACAAAGAGTAAAAAACTAGCCGAAAATGTACCCGAAGCTTTATACATTGCATACATAAATGTTATTGTTATGAATGTAATATATTATTGAAAGTTGTTTTTCAAATAATTCTAAAACATATTATAATATTATATTAATTTACCGACAGAATGGATAAAAACTGCTACAGCGCCGACCAGATTAACGAGGACTCTCATTTTTCTAGGTACAGAAAACTTACTGACGAAAAGATGGTGGTCACAGTGTAACTAATAGTTCTTGAAACAAGTTAAGGATATACAAATATTTTCTAGTAAATCCCACTTACCACTTACTTTCAATTTATCTTACAAGTCGCTATCTCATTTATCTTTCGAAAATATCCAAAGCCTGCGTGTGATCAAGCGTCATGAGTAAATACACTAATAAATTAAAAATCCTAACTGTGTAGTAGTTTTTCCTTGTTGCGCTGCGAAACCTGTGGATATTGTCAGCGGGGGTAAAGCATTGTTTATAATTATATACTTTTGCCCCCTCATAGAGGAGCTTTGTAGTGGCCACAATTACAAAAATTTCTGATACAATGTTCTGAACAATGGTCCAGGTCTGTGCGTGTGTGTGTGATTGTGTGTATGGATGATTCATGGATGGCACACTTTTGTATGATAACTTGAATATGGTTTCAGAAAATTTGACAAAATTCGGTGGACTTATTTGGATCGATAAGATCTCAAAACAGTTCATGAGATTTATGAAAATATTTATTACCCCTTGTTAGAACTTTCTAGTGTTTTTAAAAAATGTCCTTTATTTACAAGTACTAGAAGATTATCATCAATCTAATTTGAGAATGAAAATCAGTTGACACCAATAGTCGTTACACTATGGTATTCAGCAATATATTTAATGCAATCAAAAATGGTTATATTCCTAATGCTCAAGTGGAAATGAAAAAAAAGAAATTTATATTTATATAGTTTTGTATTGCAAAATCCCCATGAGAATAACATGGTTGATAATTTACCAGGATTTATATTTAAATAAAAATAATATTTATTATTATTATATTATTATATATATATATTAATGAATATTTTTGAAAAAAAATGGTTGAACTGATCCAAAAAGACAGAATTTTCAAGAAAACAGTTAGCTTCATCCAAAACAGAATAATTAATAACCAAACAGTTGCATTTCAAGGCAACAAAGGCAAATTTTCTACGGTACTGCTAAATTTTCAACCAAATTGTTATGTTTTCAACCAAAAAAATAAGAATTCTTGTCGAAACAGTTGCACTTTTGGGAAATAAAGATTAACTTCTGAAACAAAAAATCAAATCCTCGACGAAGTAATAAAATTTTCCACTCAAATAGTAAAATTTTGAACCCAAAAGGATGAATTTGTAACAAAACAATTCAATTCTCCACCACAGAGGAAGAATTTCTAACAAAACTGTTGACTTTTAAATGAAATATCTAAATTCTCAAGCAACGAGAGAAATTTAATGTTGACTTGTAGACAAAAAAACATTTCTCAGTCAAAAAAGAACAAAAATTTCGACGAACTCGTTTAATTTTTATGCCCAAAGGACAAGTTTCTTACAGGAAGTAGGTCAGACAGACACCATCCCCATATTCAAGTCCCATAGGGAGTGAAAGTCAACGCCGTGACTGGTCATAGAAATAATGCAGGTCGTACACCTACCCCTTTTCCCAAGTCTCTTGGTAGCAAGATTTTAATTTCATTAACCATATTCGCATTATTGGGATTTTTTCCGTGCAATTAGCCAACTTGTGAAAATAGACTAGTCTGCTCATTTTTGTGCACTTAAAAGGGGTAAAATTCATAGTAATTATTTTTTTCCGGGATGACTAGCGAAAAGTGAAAATATGGCTAGTTGTCCCGGAATATCGAGGAGTAAAGGAGTTACGGTAATTCAAATCATTTGGGAAATCGATGTTTTAGTAATTTATGGTGATGAAAATGCATTGGAGAACAGTGAGAAAAGCGTTAATAAAATGAGCACCCAATGACCATATACGAAAAGAAGTTGAAACAACTGGAATCTGATTCACAGCTGATTTAATGGTTATTAAAAAAAAATGTTTCGAAAAATGCTAAATTTACCATCCGAATTCGGGGTGTATAAATCCCTATACACGTCATCCCTATACTTCCGTCACGACAAGAAGCTTCACCACGAACAGTAGCTCCACAACGACTAACAGTTTCACCGTGACCAGCAGCTCCACCACGGTCAGCAGCTTCACCACGAACAGCACTTTGCCACGACAAGCATCTTCATCACGATCAGCAGTTCCGTCACGACTAGCAGCTTCACCACGACCAACAGCTCCACCAAGAACAGCAACGCCACCACGAACAGTAGTTCCTCCACAACCAGTAGCTCCACCACGACCAGCAGTTCCACCAGGACTTACAGCTTTACCGCGACCAGCGGCTCCACCAAGACCAACTGTTCCACCACTAACAGCAGTTCCTCCACAACTAGTAGCTCCACCACGACCAGCAGTTCCACCATGACCAGCAGCTCCGCCACAGCCAGCAGCTCCGCCACGACTAGCAGCTTCACCACGACCAGCAGTTCTGCCACGATCACCAGCTTTACCACGAACAGCAGCTCCACCACGACTAGCTCCGACACGACCAGCAGCTCCGCCACGACTAGCAGCTTCAACATGACCAGCAGTTCTGCCACGTCCACCAGCTTCACCACGCCCAACAGCTAAGACACGACTAGCAGCTTCACCACAACCAGCTGTTTTACGCGACCAGCAGCTTTACCACGACTAGCAGCTTCACTAGGACCAGCAGTTCCACCCCGACCAGCACCTCGGCCACGACCAGCGGCTTCACCATGATCAACAGCTTCACTCCGAACAGCAGTCTCACTAACACCAGCAGCTTTACCACGACCTGCAGTTCCACCCTGACCAGCAGCTCCGCCACGACCTGCAGCTTTGCCACGACCAGCAGTTCCGCCACGACTAGCAGCTTCACTACGACCCGCAGTTTGAGCATGACCAGCAGCTTTACCACGACTGTGTCAAAAAGTATCATGAGAAACTTGTGTCTGCGATTTACCTATTTTTTGCGATCGCTTTGCACTTATGCACGTGATCAACACACGAGTTAAATCCTTTTTACGCACAAGTTGCATGATATAATATTTTACAACTGCTACTGGTCTTTGCAGACAATGGGAGACAGTAAGGATTGCACTTTCTAGGCAACTGTAGTTTACATTCATCATAGATTTTCTAAGGAAAAAACCTGCCCGCTGCGCGGGCACATTCTCAAAGCGCGCTCGGCACGTGACTCGCTTCACTCACAAGTTTAAGAGGGGAATGTCGACTACTTTAATTTGATGAGTGTGAATACTCTTTTGTAAAAGCTTCTCCGGCTTTAACAAATACATTCTCATCGCGTGTCTCGTGCTGCGCACTCGATTAAAGTTTGGCCAAAACGATAGAGAAGTTTTGTTTCCCTTTTTTTTATATATTGTGTAGTTTTTCTAGAAATTCAATTTTTGAATTTTTTTCAGAAATGAAACAAAAACTACGCGTCCAATGGGAAAAATTATAACAAATTTACAGATATTTTCCGGGTGAATAACTTTTCTCCGTCAATCATCTATCTTAGCCTTCGTCATTTTTTCAATAATTCCATTATTTCATTTTCATTATTATTTTTCCCAATTGAAATGAAAACTACATATCCTGTTAAAGAAGTTGATAACACATTTAAAGATATTTTCCTGGTAAAGAACTTGCGTCTATTTGATTTTTCCCAAGCTTGTGTCGATTGCCCAGAAATTCGTTTTTTCCATTTTTTGAATGTTTTTTTATAAATGAAGCAAAAACTACTTGTCCTATCAAAAAGTTAATCGTACCAACTTTGTAGATATTTTTTTGGTGCACAATTTTATTTCATTTATACTTCCCCGTACCTCCCATAGTTTGACAAAAAGATGAATCTTTCTATTTTTCATTTTTTTTTTGTGCGACTGAAATTTGAATGTTCGATTTTTTTAGAAAACTCGAAAAGTTTTAAAAATGACCCTGAAGGGGTCCCAAAAAGAATTACTTTTTTAAAACCTTTTTCTCATGTCTTGCGTAGTTTGGCTAGAAATGCTCATTTTCGTTTATATTTTTGAATTTTGAAAATGCCACATCTCTGACAATTTTGTTTACAAAAAAAAAATCATAAGGATAAATTTTTTCACCTTTTACGTACTGCAAGAAACCGTACTTGAAATTCTTGGGTCTTGGAAAGAAAAGTCCAAAAAAAATTTTGGAAATGCTCCCGCTCATTTGTTTTCGATCCAGAATAGCTGGTCAACGAACTCATCTTGTCTTTTTGGTCCTCCAAAATGACGACAACAGACAAATAGACATCAACTTAAAAACTACTTTCTCGAAATCAGGGGGTCCTAAAACGTAGAAATTGAAGAATTCCGCGAACATAAATTTTCACATAGAACGAATACCTTTCCATTATGATGACAGTGTACAAATAATTTAACATAGACTCTAGAGATCCTAAGGGGGTCGTCTACCTTCGCGCCCATTTCTCGAGCCTATTTTTGACAATGGATTGCGGGAAAAGTACACATGATATTCACATGAATTTCTAAAATTTTGTTAATACATTATTGAACATTGAGAAAAAAAATTGATATCCATGTTGTAATTGTTTCTTTAGCCTCTACGCGTCCTTCAAGTGACCTTTGCCGGAGCGACATGGTGAACTTCGTGGCAAGAGTTCTCCACCCCAGAACCTTGGAACACTATAACAATGATATGTACTCAATTGTTATTACGACGACCACAAGTAGACACCAGCTTTTCGAAATATTTTCCAATTTGATGAAATGGCCGCGATTTTAACGAAAAATTCGTTTTTCGACCCTCTTTTTTAAGCAAAAAAGTGCTCTTGAAGTTAAAAACATTTTTTTTTCGAAAAAGCTCGTGTCTACTTGTGGCAAAAGGTTTTCTGAACAAGTAGCATTTTACAGCTTTTTTAATATCTTTCATAGTTTCTTCGAACTCTTGCCACAAGTTTAAAAAAATACTACTTTCGGGAAAACGCGTTTGAAGATAGATCATTGTACATGAGGAATAACTGGCGTTTGGGTTTTGGGCCTCCATAACTTATGAATCAGCATGTTTTTTTATCAGATCCCTCACAAGGCATGTTCCAAGTAACGTCTTGATTCGGAATAAGCAAAAAAAAAATTTCGATTTTTCAAAACCGCGAAGGTAGACGACCCTCTTAAAAGACATATTTGAAATTGAAAAACACAATAGTGTTCTTCTAGGGTCAGCCTAATATATAATTGTATGTAATTATATATTGAATATCAATTTTTATTTTTTAACAAGTTACAATAGACACAAAAGTTCTTGCCCAACAAGAATATTATGATTGAAAATTTACTTCATGTATGTCAGTAAAAACAAGTGCCATCAGCATTTGAATTGATAAATCAAAATCACTTGCAAATGCCTAAAATGGTATAGAAATTGAAATTAAAGTAATTGGTAGAAAAGTGATGTTAAGAATCAGAATATTAAAAATCAACGCTTTAGTTTCTAATGAAAACACGTAGGTACAGACATTGCTGGACATTGCATGTTCCCGATTTCGGAGATTCAAATTTATTTTCTATGTCTTATGCATGGAATAAACGCTGCATTCAAAGCATCTTAGAAGTTAAAAGCTAGGAAACTGAAGAAAGATAAGTAGTGATCATTGTTAGAAAAAGAACAGAAAGAGAATGGACTTTACTGTCAGGAAGTAATGTAGAAGATTTCTAAGTAGAATCAATTACATTAGATAATAAAACTTTTGCAATTGCAGATACGTGGCTTCGAATTTAGAATAATAATAATTCAGCATGCGAGATTTGGTCATGAACGTCCACAGAAGATAGGGGATATATCACATAAAGTTTTGTGAGTAACTAGAGCTGATAATGTTTAATGTCTGGGATGCTTTCTCCAAAAAATATCGGAAAACCCATTTCAATAAGGGTGCTGAAGTAGTAGTCATTTATATTGAATTTGAATGTGCATTATCAACACAGACGAGTATTTTATTTTTCAAAAGTTTATTAAGTTAATATCAAATCATAAAAATGAAATTCTCCTGGAACCATAGAAAGGGAAACGATACTCGTAAAGGCAGTGTGTGCTGTGTTGTCAATTGTGACTCCAAAAAAATATCAACCTGATTTGAGTTTCCATAAAGTACCAAAACTTGGCAAAGGTACTGTTACAGTAAAAAATCTTGTTGGAGAAAGCACTGTTGTTGATAAACGTTCCGAATGGTTAAAACGACTCAAGATTCAAGACACTGATCAGCAAATACTAGTTTGCTCTCTTCATTTCAGCGTTGATGACAATGTGTTTCCTCGTTTGTTTTCTATACAGGTATTACGTGAATAATAAATAGAATTATTATCATGATAATTACATAAAATCTATGGCTTGTGCCAGCTTTGCACGTTCAGTCCATGACAGTGACCGACACTTGTTTATTATTGTCACTGTTTTTATTATTATCACAAATTATCGCTCTTCCACCTTTGATCATGTTTCTGGAAGACGGCGTTGCAACATCATACTCACACAATGTTTTTGGAGAGAGTAGCAACATTATTATCACATTTTTATTCTTTACTTGTATGAACGTGTTAAGACTAATGCTAATCATATGCATGTCGAATCCCACAGGCAGCCATCTTCTTTTCGATACAGCAGCGCCACTTGGCATACGGTGAATTTTTCCTCTACCAATAGCTCCAAAAATGTGTTTCGTGATTCATGCCTGCCCAGCACGAGGAAGAAATCGACTACGATGAGGGAATCTACCACGAGGAGGAAATCGATGACGACCAGCAGCTCGACCACGACCACCAGCTCCGCCAACATCAGCAGCTCTACCAACACAAGCAGCACCTTCTGGTGCTGGAGTGTCAAAATATAATTCTCGGCTTAGCTCAGGCGTCAATACGAGGACCTCATTGGTTAATAAATTTTTCACAGTCTTCTTGCCTTCAAGATTGTATATTGGCAAAAGAAGCGTATTTAATTCCTGTCCAATGAAGTAATCTTTCTTTATGTATACACTAAAAGACATTCCAATTAAATGTGGGGGACTATCTTCTGATAGTTTGTAACAAGCACCAGGATATTCACGTGGATCAATTAAACGTGTCTGGAGATCAGAATCTGGTATCCTCCCTTCCGGTGCATAACCGGGCGGAAAATAAGGGCAAACTGAAACATCAGGGAAACCTTTTTTTATGATAATGTATCTTGCAGTTTATTTATCAACATATGCGGTAACGATTTTCTAATAAGTACAATAAACTTTATCCTAAATCCAATTTCTTGACAGAAATATGGGTATTCAACATCTATGGAATTGAAGGTCTACTTCTGTGCCAGATTTCAATAAAAATGTATGATAACCATAGAATACGGGAGTGAATGTAATTTTCGAAGCATAGAAAGGTTAAGTTTTTCCATTTCAACGACAAGTCAAAAACAAGCCAAAAATGTACCCAAAGTTTTATTCGTTACATACACCAATGTTTTTATTAGGAATATAATATAATAGTGGGAGTTGGTATAAAACAATCTTGAAATATAATACAATATTCATTTACCAACGGAATGTATAAAAACTGCTACAGCGCCGACCAGAGTAACCAGGACTCTCATTTTGCTAGAGAGAGAAAACTCAGTGAGAGAAATAGTGGTTGGTCACACTGTAACTAATGATGCTTGAAAAAAGAATACAATATACATTTAACCTTCCCGTCAATCTCATTTACCACTTACTTTCAGTTTGCCTTACGAGTCGCTATCTCATTTATCTTTCGCAATCGTCCAAAGCCTGTGCGTGATCACGCGTCCTAAGTATATACACTAATAAATAAAAAATCCTAAATATGTAGTAGTTATTCCTTTTGGCGCTGCAAAACATGTCTAATATTGTCTGATACAATGTACAATACATTCTGGTACAATGTTCTGAACAATTGTCCAGATCTGTGCGTGTGTGTGTGTGATTGTGTGTGGATGATTGTATGGCACACATTTGAGTGATAACATGAAGGTGGTTTCAGATAACTTGATAAAATTCGGTGGACTTATTTCGCCCACTAATATTTCTAAACCGTCATAAGATTCAGAAAAATATTTATTACCTCTTGTTAGCACTTATTGTTTTCAAAAAAGGTCTTTTGAAGTAAAATTTTCTCCAGATAAATAATTCAAAGTCAATGTAAAAAATTTAAAATTTCCATGGTTAGAGTCGAATTAATAGACCTTTCTTACTTCCCAATCAAATCCATTTTTAGACCTGTAATATAAATGGATTTGATTGGAAAGTAAGAAAATTATGGTCATTTGAAGCATTTGGAGAATGAGTTTTCCATTGTGAAATTCTCCCAGTCACATTATTATAAGTTGATTCAAGAACGAAAAAAATCCGTATGTTCAAGAAGAATCGATCGAAGTGTAATATTTATATATTATCTTGAGGAGTAAAGTAGTAAAGGTAATTTATATCATTTGGGAAGTCGATTTTCAAGTCATTTATGAGGAAGAAAATACATTTGCGAACGGTGAGAAAATCGTTAATAAAAGGAGCACCAAATATTCATTGTATACGAAACACGTAATCTATCCTGTTTGCTTTTATAAAACATTTGATATAATCCCCTATTCGTAATGGAAAAGAAACTTTTTTTCGTCAAACCACTATGTGAACCAATATTTTAGATCAATTTATTTCACACCGTCAAACCCATTTATATTTTAGCCTTTTAGTAATACTTTGCAATCAGGCACAAAGATGTCTTCTCATCTTTGATTTTCGCACAAAAAGCCGTGACCTACTCTTTGATGGGAGGCGTAAGAAACAAGTTCGCATATTTTTTTCGAATTCATTCAAACATGTAAGTAATAAAGTTCATAAACTGTTTTTTTCTTCAAACCTCGAAAGTAGTATTATGTATAAAAATTGTATGCAAATTGACTTATTCCCTAAAACGATGCAAGAATAATTCCAGCTTATGCACGCTTCAATTTTTTTATACTTACCGCATCATTAGAATGGACAGACGTGCGGACTTTCATATAATAATTTTTGCGCATCGCGACCATTCAGAGCAACATGTTTAGAGTTCAATATTAACCTTCCTCTTCTAATTGTTGAAGATACAAATTATGAATTATGAATAAACTGCTAGTGCTCCGGAAAATCTGCTATCAGAAATGTCAAAAACCAAGTATAATGCAGCGCACGAACATCTAGTGAGTGGTCAAAAACAAAACAACACGAAATCGTTTGTGGAGAATGTTTTGATGGCCTATATTAGTAAACTCACAGAAACAATGAAAACATCGACTCTTTGGTCTGATTACTCAATGCTGAAAATTAATTAGGTACCAAAGATAGTATCAAAATTGAATGATACGTGAAGCTAACTGCTCTCTTGAAGAGACTGTTAAGAAGTACTACGATATGTAACCAAACGATTAACCGGTTTGGTACTATACCAAAGAAGATAGAATCATATTTGAATTCACCAGAGTCCGTCGCATACACGGGGAACGGCTTTTTTAGAACGTTTGAAGCCTCATCAGCTGATTTTGCAGCAAATACGTCTCTGTGACCAAAGATTACATTGATGAGTCTCTAAATCATAAGATAGAAGTGAGTAATTTATTCACTGAGACGGTCATTCTGAAACCGTCAACTTAACGAAGAACTCGTGACGAAGAATCAGCACTATCAGATGCGAATCACATCCAGGCTAGTGCTTCAACTGCAAATTGCATCGTTGGCGGGGATAAAAAAGCTCCACGTCACGCAGCTTTGAATTGCCACAAAATTCAATTAGAATCTGGTATTTCACATTGATAACTGTTCCCGTTTGACTTTGAATATCTTCCGAAACCTGTAATCAATCACTCTAATCAGTTGCTAAGATCTTAATCAAGAATTTCTAATGCTTACATTTTCCATTCACGAATAAAACTTTTGTTCCTATTATTTTCATGAATTTTGATTATATTTCACAATTTCTCTTTCCATCTTGGAAATCTTCATGATTTTTGTGAAGATTACATGAAGAAAATATGTTCGAGAATCGTTACAATCAGCTTGCCTAAAGGCGGGCATAGAGACATTTTGGTAATTTTGAACATTTTTTTATGAGAATGTTATGTTCTATATTTCAATTATTTTATAGCTCTTTTCTAAATTTTGCTGTATTCATTTTACTCTTAGATTTCATTGAAACTTCATACACAACAAATTTTGTTTTCAACAGAAATTTTTTTTTTTCAATATTTATTATTCGCATTGTCTCCATTATTTCCGTCGAGAAAGTTCATTCCTTTACTCCTTTATATACAAAATTACTTTTTTGAATTCGATTCTTTTGAGTTTTAGAGTATTCCTACTAACAGAATGAGCGATGTCCATAAAATCACAAAACTAGAGAAGAATTAGTAAGATGCGTACAAATATTCAAAGAAAAAAATATGAGTACAATTAAGATTCACTTGATTTACCAAAGGATATCTATTTTTATTCGAAGCTGTTTTTAAAAAATATCCGATGCAGCAAACAATTCCTCATATATGCATTATTGTTTAGATCACTACCTCCATCTCTTTTGAAAAAAGAAATAATCTGCATGGATTGGATTTGAATCAAATCACAAAGGTGAAAAATGTTTTGAACGAAGCTGGTTCCTAAATAATACATATCCTGAAAAAATAATAACCTCCTAATGAAGTTACATAGAAATTCTTGAGCATACTTTCACAGAGGCTTCGATATTTCGTAAGCCACCTTCAAATGTAGAATCCCCCAAATGAGGCTCAATGTCGAAGGGACTATGCTTAGGAATAACTAGTCGCCTTGGAGTAGACTCAAGAAAGAGTTTGCGGTTTCCTTGCGAAAAGATCACATGTCGAGGGGACTTTCGCCTTATAGTCGCTTGCCTGTTTTGAGTAATGAACACACACAAATATACTAGCATGACACAACAGGACAGTGCGCCGAATATTAGCAGCTACCCTCAGAAAGATCGCTCCATTCATTCTAGCCTGACTAGGAAGGCTGCTGGATGGCATAGTAATTGAGACTCACTTTGCTCTGCTAAAAGGCCCGCGTCTTCTGCCCTGCTATGTAGTATGCCCTCAGGTCGGGTAAGGAGGTTTCTGGGTAGCATTGGCGTTGAGTTCCACTTCGCTGTGCAAAGAGGCCCACATCCTTTACTGTGCCCAGTAGCCTTCTGGTACCCAAGAGGTACATGTTTAGTACGCTGGACACAACGGGTGCACCGATAACTGACTCGGTGAAGGTTCCCGGCTTCAAGTTAGTCCCTTGAGATACACATATGTACGGTGCAATCGGATTTCTTTCCTGAGAAGAAGGGGGAGCAGGCGCCCTCGCGAACTCTAAAACTATGAGGATAAATTAATTTCCTCAATATCTGGCTTCAGTTGGTGTGGGAGGGGGGGGGGGGAGCAAAAGTCGTTTGTAAGATTATAAAGATAACTTAACACAAAAGTAATTTTTAAATAAATTGCTTCCCTTTGCTGAAGCTTTGAATATTTCAAAATGTAATAAATAAGGATCTATTGAGCAATAGGAGATGCAAGGAAGATTCATATTTATCAAGTCGATAAAAAAATCAGTTAGGTGGTAATTGGATGAATACGATATTGATCACCAGCACTTGAAGTTCCACCACTAATAACGGCTTCACCACGACCAGCAGTTCCACCACGACCAGCAGCTCCACTACGACCAGCAGCTCCATCACGACTTGCAGCTTCATCACGACCAGCAGCTTCACCACGACTAGCAGCCCCACCACGAGCAGCAGCTCCACCATCACCAGCAGCTTTACCACGGCCAGCAGCTTTGCCACGATCAGCAGCTTCACCGCGAACAGCAGTTCCACCGCGACCAGTAGCTCCGCCACGTCCAACAGCTCCATCATGACCGTCAGTTGCACTGCAACCAGCAGCTACGCCATGTCCAGGAGCTTTACCACGACCAGAAGCTTTACCGCGACCAGCAGTTCCGCCACGATCAGCAGCTCTACCACGACCAAAAGCTTCATCACGGCCATCAGTTCCACTGCAAACAGGAGCTCCGCCGCGATCAGGAGCTTCACCACGACCAGAAGCTTCACGAAGATCTGCAGTTTTGCCACGATCAGCAGCCCTGCCATGACCAACAGCTTCATCAGGACCATCAGTTCCAATGCAAACAGGAGCTCCGCCATGACCAGGAGCTTTACCGCGACCACCAGTTCCGCCATGATCAGCAGCTCTGCCACGACCAACAGCTTCATCACGACCATATTTGCCACTGCAACCAGCAGCTCTTCCATGACCAGGAGCTTCACCACGACCAAAAGCTTTACCGCGACTAGCAGTTCTGCCACGATCAGCAGCTCTGCCACGACCAACAGCTTCATCACGAGCATCCGTTCCACTGCAACTACCAGCTCCACTACGACCAGGAGCTTCACCAGCACAAGCAGCAGCTTATGGTTTTAGAGGATCGAAATTTTCTGATCTATCTGATTCGTCAGCAATATGAGGTGTCAATACGAAGACCTTATTGAATAATAGATATTCTACAGTCTTCTGGCCAGCAAGATTGTGTATTGAATTTGATTTGTGCATTTGATTCTTTTTCAATCTTTCTTTATTTATGCACTGTAAAGTATTTGAATTAGGCGTGGTGTACTATTTTCTTTTTGATTGGCACAAGGAGCACCAGGTTGTTCATAAGGATGAATCAAACGTGTCTGGGGTTTAGTACCTTGCATCGTGGCTCCGTAATTATTCAACCAATATTTCCGGTATCAAATCAACGTCCTTTACAAAAATCTATATCGCAAATCTTATTCCTTGACAGAAATATCGATATTCATCAAATATGGAATTGAAGGTCCAATTTCTGTCAGATTTCAATAAGAATGGCCTTTCAACATGAAACGCGAGACCACCTTTAAATTTTGTGAATATTTGAGCTCAAAGAAATTGGAAGCTATTGAATTTTCCCTGTTGGGAGACATAAAATAGTTGAATTGTTCCTATCGAGCTACGAGTAAAAAAATAGCCGGAAAGTCACTCAGCTAAACGTTGAGAGACTCGAGACTGTTGAAAAAAATGATAGAAGTTTACGGATTCGAGCAGATTTCTACGACAATTGACGGTAGCTGATCTGACTGTCTCACTAGACCAAAATTCTCTTTTATTTTCATGCATCAGTTTTTGAACGTTATCCATGCATCTATCTGTTAAAAATAATATTGCATCAATTGTTACCAAATATCAGATGAATTTGAAGTTGAGTCCTAAAATATTGTCAGTTATGGCGTATCTCATCATCCCGTCATATCCGTAATGACATGATTGGAGTTCCCCAAACATTTTCCTATATAGAAGACGATTTCAAAATATATTATAATACATTATTTATTTACCAATAGGATGAATGAAAACTGCTACACTGCAGACCAGAGTAACAAGGGCTCTCATTTTTCTAGATAGAGAAAACTTAGTGACATGAAGATTGCTAGTCACAGTGTGCTAATGAACATTCTAAAAGATATTGTATCTTCACACATACTCATCACAATGGATAAAGTAACGTGGGAGATCAACAAGGTCTGATCCTGCCACTCGCCGCAAGTCTTCGAACAAATGCATAATATACTTATACTTTCCTACAATTCCTTCTAGAATACTTTTTATCCTGGCGCAGACCCCCCGGCTCTCATTACGAACATTCTTGTATGGACTGTCCTTACTAGTCATCTCTTTTTTGGTCATCACTAGAAATCTTGCGCGCGCCAAGGCGCGCGCCCTTAGTAACGAGCGATTTAACCCTGCGATTATTCGATTTCCATCATTGTAACTTACAGAATAACAAATATCAAAGCGTTTAACTTCTTTATTTTAAACCTAATCCAAAATTGTATTTCAAAACAACAAATCATATGTTTCCCAACACAATAT
>WSXT02233612.1:0-16086 GCA_011762715.2 Neuroterus valhalla | reverse complement strand
GGGTACCGTACCGGGACCCGTACGGAAACCGTACGGTTTCTGTACGGAATCCGTACGTATATTTTTGGCGGGGGAAGGTTATCGGAGCATGTGACAAGCGGAGGGTTAATTTTAAAAACGTTTGTCTTCACTCAAGTAGCGACATGAAGAAAATGTTATATGGTATTATGGTATTATTATGGTATTTCAAAGTTAAAAAAAATTTGGTTTTTATATCCATTGAAATGCTTATAGCCAAATGTTCATCTTTCGATTTTAACGAAATTTCCCGCACAAAAAAATCAATAAATAATCTGCCCGCTGCGCGGAAACATTCTCATCGCGCACGTCGCTCGCAAGTTTGAGCGCGCCTAGGGCGCGCGTCTCCTGGACCTCGCGCTTCGCGCTCGACCTTTGTACCTCCCTACAGTTGCATATAGGACTTGTGAAACTCAAAAGCGAAATGTCGACTACTCTAATTTGATGAGTGTGAATTCTCTTTTGTTAAAGATTCTCCGGCTTTATCGATTACATTCCCATCGCATGTCTCGTGCAGTGTGGGTAAGTTAATTTTTTTTTAGTAACTAGTTAAAGTTACGTTACTCAACAAAAAAAGTAACTAGTTGCAGTAACGTTAATTTAACTGTAACTAGTTACAGTTACTAGATAAAGTAACTTCAAGTAACCTAAAAAGTTACTTCTTTCTCTTACTTAATTTTTTATTCGAAAATGAAGATAATTGATATGATATTAGGAAGATGATTTATTATGATTATATTGTTATGAGTATAAAAATATGAATAATTCTCTAAAATAATATTTTACAAAACAGGGATGAGTTCAATAAATAAAGAAGTACACAGATATTCGGTCAAGTTAACAGTAATATATTTTTGGAATAAAATAAAATTATTTCAATAATTTGTTATTTATTTTTAGAAGCAATCGATTTTTGAAGGGCTGATCCTCCAGTTTACATCTCTCAGGAGACATTATGAGACCTGCAACACTGAACAGTCTTTCAACGGACGCACTGCTGGGGAGTGTGGTGTTGTACCTGAAGAACAACTTTTTTTAATTGAGAGACTTATTCAACAAACTTGAGGCTTCGGAGGTAGTTGACATGAAGTCATGTAACTCTCCTCCTTTATTGTTCGAAAAGTCGAAAAAATATAAATTGACCTTACACAAGAAGTTATACAAAAAACACAAAGTAACTGTGAAGTTACTAAAATTATATTACAAGTTACAGCAAAGATCGTAACTAAGTTACCCTAAAAGTTACAAATAACGTAACTTTTTAGTAACTTAGTTACTTGTAACAAGTTACTACCCAACACCATGGTCTCGTGCTGCGCACTCGATCAAAGTTTGTCCAAAGCGGTAGAGAAGTTTTGTTGCCTAATTTTTTTTACATGTTGTTTAGTTTTTCTGGAAATTGAATTTTTTATTTTTTACGATTGAAAGAAGAACTACGCGTCCAATGGGGGAAATCATAACAAATTTACAGATATTTTTCGGGTGAAAAACGTTTCTCCATCAATCTTCTGTGTTAGCCTTAGTCATTTTTTCGAAATTTTCATTTTCTTTTATATTTTTGAATTCTGATAATACCATAACTCTGACCATTTTTTTTATCGAAAAAAATAATAAGGATAAATTGTTTCACCTTTCACTTGCAACCAGAAATTGTACTTAAGATTTTTGAGTTTTGGAAAAAAGTCCAAAATGCCCCCCCCCCCCCCTCTTTCATTTTTCATCCAAAGTAGCTGGTTAACGAACTCGACTTGTCTTTTTGGTCCCTCAAAATGTGTGCTAAAGGGCAATCCAATCTGATGAGTCTTTCAAAAGTTATGGAGTATACAGACGACAACGACGACGACAACAGACAGGCAGACACCAACGTAAAAACTCCTTTTTCGGAATCAGGAGGTCTCAAAACGTGGAAATTTCATAAAATCCGCGAAAGTCAATTTTCACATAAAAACCATACCTTCTCATTATGATGAGAATGTAAAAAGACTAAAATAGAATTAGATTTCACGAACTTCAACATTTTTGAAAACGATTGTTTTCAGGTCAGTATTATGTGAAAAACATGTTTGTTCTTTGACATTGTAAAAGTCTTTATGTCTAATAATATATTCAAGATATTAAAATTAAAATGTTGAACTTTGTCAAACTAGATGCTACAGTGGACTATTTTTATCGATTTTTATTATTATTTTTTTTTAAATAGAATATGCAAGATAGACATTTGACAAGGTATAAAGTATTCTATAGATTTCAGGGAGGGGAACAAGATGGATTCATAAACTGTTATTCATATTTTGCGTCGCTTTCGAGAAAAATAACCATGCGGATCGTTAAGAATGCTATTTTTTCAATTTCGGGGATGACAATCTTTCTTTACTTTGAAGCTCAGAAACCTAAATAATCTCATGCAGCATGATGACAAACTTTTTTTTCAACTAAAAGCATACGATTTTAAAATAATACTTTAAAGTTCGTTGAACTAAATGCTACTATGGTCACTTTTATAGTTTTAAAAATTTTGTTTCTTGTTGAAAACTTTTGTTAAAATAAATGAGATATTTATATGGAAAGAGTGCACTTATTTAGTAGATTTAGAAGTGGGAACGATTTGAAACTATGGGCTGCACTCGAGTTGGGCCCTGTGGTCAAAAATACACTCGGGCAAAGATCTTTGACTCGGGTTCCTAATTTGAGTCCTATCCCCTCTACTTCCCCGAGTCTTGGTTGGTGGAGAGCGAGGGGTTGGGGGACCTATCACTGTCCCCTTTTGACTTGTATCTCAACCTACGACTTTCTCAACGGAATGATGTCAAAATTTTGTCAGTACACACTTCACTCACCCTTCTTGGAGCTAAGAATTGGTGGCTCTAAGTGGGTTTACGTCAGTTTTGCGTTAGTTTTCCGTGCTTGTGTTGAAGTTCATTTTCGATATTACAATGGAGCATCTTAAGATGGAATTCAAGTTTAATTTACAAAAAAATTCAAGTGATAATATTGAATGCTGGAGATGCGCTTATCGTGAATGTAAATGTTTTATAAAATTAGATTCGAAAAACGAAGTCGTTGATAATGACGTGATACATAATCATGAATGTTGCAGCGAAAAAGTTCTGACTCGGCAAAAACTGAGCAATGCCATAAAAAGGAAGGCAATAAATGATATTTCTTCCAGACCTTCAAAACTTTTCTGTACAGAATTGAAACAAGCTGACAAAGAAACGCTACGATTCAAGATGTTAAATGCATCAGAAATAACGCCGGTAGAGCAAGGAGATTTAAAATCCCGCGATTGCCAAAAACTACCATTGATGTTCACGATTCACTTGATAGCATAGTTATCGAAACGAATAGGAACGAACATTTTTTTCTTGAAAACAATCGAAATTTGATTCATGTTTTTTTCTCTAAGATCTTGAATTTAACGTTTCTTTGTCAGCTCACAACTATTTTGTTGATGAAACTTTTTAAAGATGTCCCGACATTTTGAACCAAAAAGAATTTATGTAGATTTTGAACTTGCGATTCATTTTGCCATACGCATGATTCTTCCCACTACAAAAATAAAAGGGTGTCGCTTTCATTAGGGTCAATGTTGGTGGAGAAGAATTCAAGAATTTGTATTGAATATAAGAAAGAAAATTCAGAAATCGGAAATTTTTTAAGACACTTTTTTAGCCTTGCATTTTTAGACCCATTAGACGAGGAAGATTGTTTTATTGACGACCTCATGGTAATTTTATCGAATGACGAAAGAGTTCACAAATTTTGTGATTATATTTTAGAGATATACATAGAGAAAAATTAAAATTTTCCACATCATGTTTTGGCTGAGTTTTCACCCACAACCACGCGTACTACAAATGGTCACGAATCTTTTTATTCTAAATTGAACGCTAATTTTTGAAAGAAGCTACATGTTTTTTCATTTGTTTAAGGGTTAAAAGATGTTCAATCCGAAGTTTACATAAAAATGAGAAGCACTGGAGAAAGGAGAGGAATTATAGAGAAAGAAAACTTTTTGTCAGAAAAAATGTTCCTCTTCAAAAGCGGATGATAAGCAGATTCTACTTCATTCGTCAAGTCTCACGTAAATTTCTGCCGAACAATTTTTTATTCTGTGTCGCGAATTGGAAAAAAAGTATCACTATAACTTGCATGTGATTTTAGGGCCCGAAGAATAGCTCGCTTATTTCTTAGGATTCAGTTTTTGGCAGTAGCTGTTTCAGCAAAATTTTTAGTCATCTATTATTAGACGGTATTAATTTTTTAGTGTTATTATTTGACAACAGCTATTTCCTACATTTGTTGAACAAGCCAGTCTAGAACAGAGTGTCGACGCTTTAAGCTGACAGTCCTAAGACTGGAAAAAGTGTGAAGGATTTCCCGTAAGACAAAAATACGTTTTTGTAAATTTCATTTAGAATTCTCAATATTAGGTGAATCGAGTTCGAAATTCACCATTTCTCTTCACAATTATTCACAGAATGCGAAAAAAATATTTCTTTTCAAATATCATCCCCATAAGTCTATTTGATAGGGTCCCAAAAAGCCCCCATAAGTGGAAAAATAGGGTTTTTGGCGGAAATAATGATTTTTTTGCGTTTATTTTAACGCAGATTGTTTCAAATACATGAAATACTACTTTGCACTGATAATTAGATGTTTATTTGAATTGTTTAAAAAATTTATCATTGTTTTTAGCAACTTTCCCTTAGAAAAGGGTTAGAAAGTCAAGGTTTTTTCTGATTTTTTCAACTTATCTTCAACATTTTAGTTAAAGCGAGGTAATAATCGATTAAAGTTATCAAAAATAATTGTTTTATCAATTTTTTATTCATTATAACAATATTGTCTTAGAATAATGCGACAAAGTTGCGGTTTTTTTCTGAAATTTTCCACTTTTTGTCCACTTTTAACTTGAAGTGAGTAATTATTTAATTTAATTTAGCAGAAATAATTGTTTAAACAAATTATAAATGTTTTAGCTTTCTTCTTCTAGATTAGTAGTACATAGTTGCGGGTTTTTCCTGAAATTTTTAACATTTTATAACTTCTCCATTAGATTGGAGTAATAATTAATTAATGCAAAAGAATAATTATTTAAACAATTTATCATCATGCTAATAATATTTCCATTGCCTAATGATAACTTGCGGTTTTTTCTGAATTCTGAAACTTTTTTTCACTTCAAGCTAGTTGATATTTAATTTAGTTTAACAAAAATGATTGTTTAAACAGATTATTATTGTTAATGGCTATCTCCTCTCCAAACTTTGCTTTGCCTTTTAGTTGTGAACAAATAATAAATAAACATGAAAGAGAATCATATTTTAAATAGTATTGTATTGTTTTAAGTAAATTATTTTTGTTCTTTTCCCAATGTTAAGCAAAAAGTGATTAAAACAAAGAAGCTGGATTCATTCAGTGAAATTTGAATTTTCTACAAAAATCATGGATCGTCAACGCAAAAATTGAATTCTCAAGAAAGAAATTCAACTTTCAACCAAAGAGTTGAGTTTTCGACCTAAAAATATAAATTTTGAGTAAAAAATATAATGGTTGATATTTAAAAAAAAAATTTGTTTTAAATAAAAGCAATCTAATTCAACCAATTCAATATAATTGCATTTCATTCAAATTCCATCCAGTACAAAGTTGAACATATCAGGAAAAAACACGACTTTCTAGCACTTATCTAAGAGAAAATGGTTACAAACAATAATAGATTGTTCAAATAAGCATGTTTGTTAACTCGCATTCATTATTACCTCACTAAGTGAAAAGTGAACTAAAAGCTTGAGAGTTTAGAGAAAACCGCAACTTTTTAGCACTAAATTAAGAAAAGAAAGCCATAAATAATAAATATTTATTTAACTATTATTTTTGTTAAGGCTGCGACTATTTCTCCCGATTTTCGGGATGGCAGCAAGCAATGGTTTGTTAGGGACTTGGGGAAAGGGGATCATAGAACATTAGATAGTTTGTTCCAAAACTCTTAAATTTCATATTTAAGAAATGCCAACACCGTAGAATCTGATCTTAACCACGAATTTTTCCAGAAAATAGACGTTGCTTTAACATAACCTCTCTCTGATTCACTGCTTGCTGCGATCCCGAAAAACAGGAGGAATAGCCACACCCGTTTTGTTAAATTATATTAAATATTAACTCACTTCAAATGGAAAGTGGACAAACAATTGGGAATTTCAGAAAAAATCGCAACTTTGTAGCATTATTCTAAGAAAATATTGTTACAATTAATAACAAATTGTTTGAACAATCATTTTTGTTAACGTTAATTGATTATTATCTCTCTTTAACTGAAACGTTGAAAAATTCAGAAGAAACCTTCCCTTTCTAACCCTTTTCTAAGAGAATGTTGCTAAGAACAATAATAAATTGTTCAAACAATCTGCGCTATAAAATCGCCGAAAAATCATTATTAGCGTCAAAAACTCGAAAAACCCATTTTTTCACTTATAGGGGTTCTTTGGGACCCTATAAAACAGACTTATGGATGTGATATATGAAAAGTAATATTTTATTCGCAATCTGTGAATAATTGTGGAGAGAAATGGTAAATTTCGAACTTGATTCACCTAATATTGAGAATTCGGAATAAAATTTACAAAAACGTCTTTTTTTCTTATATGGGAAATACGTGTTAAACTTCATGGGGTTTGCGGCACCTCTAAATATTTTCTTTTCAAAACAAAAAAAAAGCATTTATTTCTTTATGGATTCGAACAAATTCCCGGGCATTTTGCATAAAAATTCGAAAAAAAAACTTTTTGGACCACCTGAATGTATAGCATGCGTGTCGCAGTTGACCGTTCGAAAAGCAAGAATAGTCTTCTTGGCTTGATACGTCAAAAATTAAAACTAGAAAAATAAGAAGTATGCAATATATTGCATACTTCATTTAACTATGCAAAATAGTTTTTCATCGAAAATTATTTGGAGAATACTTATCTTGTATTAGAATTATGCAAAACCGATTGTTTATTCATGGGTCTTTTTTACACAGTAAGTAGTTCAAATGAAATAATCGGTTTCTTCCTTTTAATATTGAAAAATGAAAAAACTAGCCTGTCGTTTGTTTGAGACGTTGATTATTATGAAGATTAAAAAAAAAAAATCATAGAAACAAAAATTTCCGAATCCAAACATGTCACGTAACAAGATAAAATCCCTTCGTATGAAAATTTGGTGGCCCTGAGAAGGGCCGATTGTTTGTACGTAATTCAGAATTGGTGAAGATGTCTACTTGGAGCTGGTGTATTTGGTCACAGCCTTGGTTCCTTCAGACACGGCGTGCTTGGCGAGTTCACCAGGAAGGAGAAGCCTGACGGCGGTCTGGATTTCCCGAGATGTGATCGTTGACCGCTTGTTGTAGTGAGCTAATCGGGAAGATTCAGCAGCAATACGCTCGAAAATGTCATTCACAAAACTGTTCATGATTGACATCGCCTTGCTGGAAACTCCAGTGTCGGGATGTACCTGCTTCAGGACCTTGTAGATGTAGATAGCGTAGCTCTCCTTCCTCTTACGTTTCTTCTTCTTGTCGCTCTTGGCAATATTCTTCTGGGCTTTGCCAGCCTTCTTAACAGCCTTCCCACTTGCTTTCGGCGCCATGTCGAAAATTCAAACTTCGTTAACCTCAAAACACTATACTGCGAAGACAGAATGTGCTTTTAACGGTCTAACGCGTTTTTTATATCTAGAATGGGCAAAGACGCACGAACCAATCGGTGTAAAATAAGTGAGGACGACAACGTTATTGGCAGGAAGCATTAGAGATGGCGCAACGAATCAGAAGGAGTTGTGCATTCCGATTGGCGCGCACTCTCTACCTCGAAAGGGATATAATAAACGGCTTTAAACGTAGTAATCAAAAGTTGTGCTTCCTTACGAGCAAAATTTTGTCTGACGAAGTTTTACCCAAACCTTAACCGATCATGTCTGGACGTGGCAAAGGTGGCAAAGCCAAGGGAAAGTCAAAAACCCGCTCCAGTCGGGCTGGACTTCAGTTCCCCGTTGGTAGAATCCATCGTCTTCTCCGCAAAGGAAACTACGCCGAGAGAGTAGGAGCCGGAGCTCCAGTTTACTTGGCAGCTGTCATGGAGTACTTGGCTGCTGAAGTTCTTGAATTGGCAGGAAATGCCGCGAGAGACAACAAGAAGACGAGAATCATCCCTCGTCATCTTCAACTTGCGATCAGAAACGACGAAGAGTTAAACAAACTTCTTTCTGGAGTCACCATCGCCCAAGGTGGTGTCTTGCCGAATATCCAAGCTGTCCTTTTGCCCAAGAAGACTGAGAAGAAAGCCTAAGTTAAAAACAGCTTACTTAACAACCAAAACAATCGGCCCTTTTAAGGGCCACCAAATTTTCCTAACGAAGAAATTTCTTGCGTTCAAAACAAACATTATCAATGATTCCAGTGTATTTTGTTTCGATGCGATACTCTATTAGGCCCAAAGTATCGATTTTTTTGCAACAGTTCACGTGCGCATCAAAGTAGGTTTCTAGTTGGAATTTTGGGAAAAGCCTTAGAAAACTAACTGCGTTGTATACAACATATCATTTAAAATTTGAAATAATACAATTCATAATTTTAAACCAAATTCATGCAAACGTAGATAATTATTCCCCGAAATTTCTGCCCCATGCACAACATGACTTCAATTAGTCGGTAAAGTAGATACCCCTTGATAACTGCCATCTACGGTGGAGAGTGCTTACTACAACACAATATGTCGTCTACTTCGTTCGCATCGTTCCGTTATTCTGATCCTTTCTGTTTGTAGTTTGATTTCAAGTAGAGACGAGTTTTTCATTGTAAAATGTTTATTTCCAGTCTACTGTGCGTGAATGTTTCTTAACAATGGCGGTCTCTCATTCACTCAATATGTGTGATATCGTTCATCTGAACGTTGGTGGGACAAGGTAAAAGTTGCATTTTTATATACAATAGAAGTATACATGTTCAAGCAGTTACTTTGGAAATTCTCACATTTTACCCTCGACGCTCAAAAGTTGATTGTCTTTCCTCGATACTAAAGTTTATCTTGATGAAAAAAAAAATCCTGAAAAATATGACACGTCCATCCGTTCTTGCAGGAAATTTATTTGACAGCTGTTTGTCACTTCTGCGTTCACTCCAGATAAATATTTTGCATTCTACAAGCTCGAAGTCTTGTCGCCTGTTTCGGGATTTTGTTACATTTTCTTTAGTTAAAAAACTACAAATATTGTTCAACATTGCAATTCACAATGCTTCGGAGTGCATTCATGTGAGTTCGAGAAAGCTAGGATTTTTTTGAAACCAGGAGAAAGATGGAAATTGACAACACGTTTTCTTTAGTTTAGTCAATTGCACTAAATTAAAAGAAAAGCTTTTTGCACATTTTTGGAACTCTAACTTGCTGCAGAAATTTGGTGTTTTATTGTTCACCACAAAAAACTTTGCTTCTAAAAAATACGCTACAATTCTTTAGAAAAATAACGTATGCCTTATTATGAGAAAATTGCATCGTTTCGTGACGGAAATAAAATGAAGCTTTTTGATGCAATAATTTCTCTGTTTTTTTTCAGATTTTCGACATCGCGCCAGACTCTTTCATGGATTCCAGATTCATTTTTTACCGCTTTATTAAGCAATCGGATCGCCAGTCGTCGAGATGAAAATGGCGCTCTTTTTATAGACAGAGACCCAAAAGTATTTTCGATTATTCTTAATTATCTTCGTACCAGAGATATAGATTTGAAAAATGTGGATATTCGAGCACTGAGGCATGAGGCTGAATATTATGGAATTACTCCTCTTGTCAAGAGATTAATGCTTTGTGAGGACTTGTCACAGTCCTCTTGTGGCGATGTATTATTTTACGGATACTTACCACCCCCAAGTAGGTTCTAAAACAAAAATTAAAATTTCCTAAATCTTAAGTCTTAAGTTCTTACTAGGTCTCAGGCTGACGACACTATTGACGCTTTTTTATCAACGATGCAACTATTTTGCTGAATTTTTCAGGGATCACATTCAATTCCCCATTTTCTTTCCGTTTCCCTCTATTCTTCTCAAAATCCCTATAATATCAAAAAATGCGTGCCACAGTTTCTAATTTTGTAGCTGTATGAGCAATACGCATCCTAAAAAAAATTATAGGAAATTAATTTTTGAACTATCGAATTATTGAACACTTTTACTAAATAAATATTCAAACTCGCAAGTAGAGAAAGATTTAAAACTTCCAAATTTAGAGCACTTCAAATAATATAATAATGTGGATAATGGTTAGCCCTGAATATCTCAATTTCGTAACTTTTTAATTCAACTTTTGCTATAAATGTAAATGATCTTTAATGTTCAGATGATAATATTTTCCTTATTTTGTTTTTCACGGGACTTTCTCGAGGGTCCGAAGGCTGAAAATCCACCAAATTTTTGAACTTAAAAGTTCAAAAATTGAAAACTAATCTATAGTTTGAAAAAAGTCATCCAATCAAATAAATATAGAAAATTTCAAATATAATGTTTGGTATTTGAAAGGATCCGTGTCTTGAAAGAGTGAAAAATTTGTAGGATAATCAATTTGAGACCACTGAAATTTTAGAGCCTCTACCAAATAATTCTTTCAACCCCCAATTTGAAAGATTTGAAGCTTCTATATTAAGAAGCCTTCTACTTCAAAATTTGAAGGGAATGCTAGGGATCTCTATGGAATTTTCTGGATTTTGTAAGGTTAAAGAAATAATATATATTTCAATGGATTGTAACAAATTTCATGGTATTTCAAAGCTTGCAGGGTATTTTAAAATATTTCAAGGAATTGGAAAAATCAGGGTTGCGACTTGACCGGGAAATCGGGAATTTACTTGATTATTAAAAATTCTACCAAAAAAGTACGAGAAATGGCCGCTTCCTTTTTATGAATCAAAAAGAGATCTTATCATTTAATTTAAACAATGTAACGTTCCTTTTTTCTGATTCTCAAAATATTTAAATATTACGTCATGAGAAGAATTTTTTTTCCCCCATTATGAGACAAACGTTTCGCGATCTTATTGCTCTGTGAGATTTTTTTAGCTGACTCAAATTTGACAGTCAAATCGATGATGGCTTAAACCTACAGAAAGAACTATTACCTTCATTTTTTCAAAAATATTTATTTTTGCATGGAACGTGAACTTTTTAAACTAATCATAATTCGGATTTAAACGTGAGGAATTTAAAAAAATCGTTCCTCCAATTCAAAATTCGTCACAATTTTAAAGTCCCCTTTTCCTAATTTCAAATTAGGAAGGCTTGTTTATATTGTTCATTGCAGTCATCCTTTTTGAGTTGAAAAATCAAATAATTGTTTGAAATTCAAACTTGTTTGTTGGAAATCGAATTTTTATGTTAGAGTTGCATTATTTAGATTACAAATTCATCTCTGCTTGAAATTGTAACTACTTTGAAAAATCAATTCATCTTGTTTCGGCGAAAAATTCAAGTATTAAGTTGAACATTGATTTTCGAAAATTAAACTATTTCTTTGAAAATCTATGTACTTCGTGTGAAATTCGGCTTCTATGTAGAAAATTAATATCTATGGTCAAAAACTCATCTTTTGCTTAAAATATATCTATTCATTTGAAGATTCGTCATTATATCTGAAAATTCATCAGTTTGGTTGAAAATCAATTACTTCGACTGAGAATTCAACTGTTATATTTTTAGTGGAAAATGGATCTTTTTTAGTTCGAAATTCGACAATTTGTTGAAAATTTGTCTTTTTGAAAATTCAATTCTTTCGTTGAAACTTCACATAATTTGTTGAAAAATCGATTTTTTGTAGAAAATTATCTTTTTCTTCGGAAGTTGATATTCTTCAGGAAATTCTTCTTTACGATTAAAAATTCAAGTTATACAGTCAAACATTTTTCATTTTGATCGAACATTCATATAGTTGGAAATTCTTATTTTTTGTTTAAAATTCATTTTCCATAGTTTCTTTTAAAAATTTATTTGTTTAGTTCAACATTGATTTTTTCTCAATTTAAAATTTGAGTAATGAAATTTTCGTTCAATTATCTTCTTCAGGAAAAGTATTTTTTTTCTGTTTGAAAACTCGACTCCTTCGGTTGAAGATTCTTTTTTTTTAGTATAAAACACTTAAGCTTGGTTTAAATTTGGTTTTTAAACTGAAAATGTTACTGTTCTATTTCTGGATGAAAATGATTATTTTTTTACTTTGAAATTCGACTATTTTCCTTAAAACATGATATTTGTTCTTAGGAAATGATTCTTTCTATTTGGAAATTAATCTTCTTGTTTGAATATTAACCCTCGTGGTTGGAAAATAAAGTGCTCCAGTTAAATAATAATTATCTTTTTAGTTGAAAATTCATCTTCTTGTCTTGGAACAACAATTTTCTGGTTGAATATTTTTGTTATCGAAAATTGATTTTTTTAATTGTAAGTTTAACTGTTTCAATTTTTGTGAAAGAATTAAATTTTTTTGTTGACAATTAGAGTATTATTTTCAAAATTGATTTATTTTGCGTTGTTTGATCTGTTGTGTTGAAGGATATTTAAACTTAACGTTATGAATACAAATTAACGTTTGCGTTTTGCGACAAATATAAATATTTTGCTTCTAGTTGACCGGGAAAATTGAAAAAATTGACCTCGAAGAACCGGGAATTGAAAATTCCATAGTTTCAGTTGAAAATATACTTGTTTCGTTAAACATCCTTCTTTTTAATTTAAAATTACAGTAGTAAAATTTTCTTGAATGATTTATATTTTCAGTAAAAGTTAATTTATCTGTTTAAAAACTCAACAGCTTCAGTTAAAGATTTTTTTTCATAAAAGACTTATGCTTGTTTTAAAATTGGTTTTTTAAACTAAAAATGTTACTGTTCCATTTTTGGTTGAAAATTGTATTTTCCGGTTAAAATTTTTTTTTTTTCAAAATTGATCTATTCTTCTCAGTTGAATGCTCATCATTTCATTTAAACATTCGTCTTTCTGGTTTGAAATTCAACTACTTCAGTTGAACATTTACAATTTCATTGGATTCTTCATCATTTCTTATAAAAATGTAATAATTTGTTTAAAAAGTTGGTTTTGTTTTTGGTTGAAAGTTCGTTTTGTGTGTTATGAGTAATTTTTTTTTCAACTGAAAATTTAACTTATTACAATTGAAAATTCCATAGTTTCAGTTGAAAATATATTTGTTTCGTTAAACATCCTTCTTTTTAATTTAAAATTGGAGTAATAAAATTTTCTTAAACGATTTATATTTTCAGTAAAAGTTAATTTATCTGTTTGAAAACTCAACAACTTCAGTTAAAGATTGTTTTTCATAAAACACTTATGCTTGTTTTAAAATTGGTTTCTTAAACTAAAAATGTTACTGTTCCATTTTTGATTGAAAATAATCATTTTTGACTTTGAAATGCAAATATTTTGTTAAAGCATCATGTTTATCTTAGAAAATGATTCTTCCTATTTGAAAAGTAATCTTCTTGTTTGGATATTCACCTTCATGGTTGGAAATTGAAGTGCTCCAGTTAAATATTTATCTTTTTAGTTAAAACTTCATCTTCTTGTTTTCAAATTCAACTGTTCTGGTTAAAGATTCATAATGTTATTTGAAAATGCATCACATTGGTTGAAAAACGAACTGTTTTGTTCGAAATCCATTTTTCTTTGTTATCGTGGATTAATTTTTCCAATCCTAAGTTTAACTGTTCCAATTTTTGTAAAAAAAGGATATTTTTTTGTTAAAAATTAGATTATTCTTCTTAGAAATGATTTATTTTGTGATGTTTGATCTGTTGTGTTCAAGGATGTTTAGGTTTGAATAAAAATAAACGTTAACGTTTTGCAACAAATATAATTATGTTACTTCTAGTTGACCGGGAAAATTGGAATAATTGACCGTGGAAAACCGGGAATTTGAAATCGTCCGCCGAATCGCCACCCTGCCATTGTTACTAATTCAAATTTCAAAGTAAGTCAGAGGCAGCTTTATATAAATATTTTTATCGATTTTTTTTCTCAGATGTCCCTCTTCAAGAACCTGCAAGCATTTCTGCTAGCATAAGTGATGTTTCTGTTCATGGAAGACCTGCAGGAGCTCCATCAACTCCTAGAACTGAAAATGCTGCAGGTGGTGCAGCTGCTCCACAATCTTCGGGAGCATCCTCGAATTCTTCTAATCAGCCCAGCAACTCGAATAGTCAGTCCAATTCACAAGGCTAGAGAATATAATTTAATTTTCACAAGGTGTCTAGCAGTGAATGTAGTAGTAGGAAAATCCATCAAGATTATTGCTTTTTTGCAACTGTTCGTTTTTTTCAACTACACATTTAAATTGTGGCTGTAGGTAGCCAGAGATTTATATTTACCAATAAGGAAGAATCGCAGCGTTTTCCCACCCTGGTATTCTAAATTGGTTGTTAATTAATTTTTTTTTTTTTTTGAAATTTATATTTGCTGGTTTGAAATTCAGCTATTTCGTAAGATATTTAATTTTGACTTGAAATTCAAACAATCTGGTTGATTTTCTTTCTTCTCTTGATTAAAAAGTCGACTTTTTTGTTGGTAATTCGTTTTTTGGTTTCATTCAAATGTTTTCAATTCAAAACTAGAATTCATCTTTTTTCGTTGAAAATTAATCTTCTATTATTGAAAATTGATGTATTTTGTTGAAATTTTTCATTTTTGGCTCGAAAATGCAAGTGTTTGGTTAAAAATTAATCTGTTTTAGTTGATGATTGAACTTTTTTGGTCAAAATTCAAATAGATGTTTGAAAGTCGAACAACTTGCTTGAAAATTAATTTTTTCTTTGTTGAAAATCCATCAACTTGGTTCAAAATTCTGCTCTTTCATTGCAAATTTCGAGATTATGTTGAAGTTTTTTTTATAATTAATTGTTGTAATTGAAAATGTAACTTCCATTTTTTATTCAAAAATTTATATTTGCGAGTTGAAAATTCAAATATTTTTTAGGGAAATTCGCCCTCTTGTCTTGAATTTCAACAATATGGTTGATTTTTTTTCTCGGATGAGAATTCAATTTATTTCTTGAAGATTCGTTTTTTTCTGTGAATGCAAATAGAATTGGAATTTCCTTAGGTTGAAAATTAAACTGTTTTGTTTTGAATTCAAATGTTTTGTTAAAAATCCGTTCTTTTGTTGAAGTTGAACTGCTTTGTTGAATATTTTTATTCTTTCTTGGTTGTAAATATATCATTCTAGTTGGAAATTCATCTCATTCTTGGAAAATTCAATTATTTCTTTAAAAGAAATTCTGTTTGTTTAAACATTAATTTTTTTGGTATTGGAAATTGAACTATTCTATTCTTAGTTTGAAAATTTTATTATTTGAGTATTGATTCAACTAAGTGGTTGAATGTGTTTCATGTTTCCCCAAGTGTATCAGAAAAAAATCTTATGTCATCATTAAAATGTTATTTAAAAAAATGTTTTAAGCGAGTGTCTTTTGAGTGACAATTACCTTTCATAGATAAATATTATATTACAAAATTGTTCAATCTCTTGGGAATTCATTTGAGCTTATAACCCTATTGTTTTAGGAACACAACATATTGTCACGAAAATCATTCATAAAAGAAAGAAGTTCTTTAATCGAATTTATACGGAAATTTCTAGAAAGCCTGCGAGATTGTACGGTAACGTTATCGTAGGTCTCCGCTGGACACCCTGCTTTATCAATCATGTGAATTTTATTCACTAATTAATAATTTCATTATTATTTATTGTCGGAATTTAGATCAGCAAAACCACAGAGCATCGCTACCGACTCATGCAAGGAATTCTTCCCTGGATTATCGAGTTTCCCGAGGACTTCCTCATTCTCGAACTCCTTCTCTTGATCTTCGACATGTGCGAAATAGTTCTGCAGATTTGAATAAGATGTTTAAAAACGACATAAGTCTCGTATTTGGACCACAACAGGGTAATTTTATTGGAACCACGGTCGTATACACAGGTCCGGGGGCTCTCGTGGTGGGGGATGTTCCCTAACGTAAGCCAAAAAGTTTCGAAA
>WSXT02233601.1:0-16088 GCA_011762715.2 Neuroterus valhalla | reverse complement strand
TACACCACTGATACTCTCACCTATCAACCCTTCCAACTCACTTTCATCCACCACTCACCTCAATTTTGAACAATATCTATCAAACACTCCGCACCAAACGTTCACTGTGTCAGTCAACATTCACGCGGGAAACGTAAGTCTCATCTTTAGTTTAAATGTAATTTATTTTACTCTTCATTTAAAATTAATATTTTTTGTTAAGAATTTAACAATTTTATTGAAAATTTCACAATTTGGCACAACTTTTTATTTGAAAATCGAACTATTCAAAGAAAATGCATCGTTGTAGGTTCAAAATTCGACAATTTTATGTGAAAATCCAACATTTTGGTTAGTAATTATAATTTTTCCTGTTTCGGAGAAAATTCGTCTTTTCGGCTCTAAAATTGAACATTTTTTGTTCAAAGTTCAAATCTTTGGGCTGAAAATTGAACCGTTATATCAAAAAATTGTTTTTCGGCTTGATGAATCAACGGTTAAGTTGGAATTTGTTTTATTTTGGAGAAAAAAGTACAATCTTCGTAAAGCCAATAACTTACTTCAAGGTCTTCCCAATGAATTCTGTTGAATTGTTTATTGTAGGGCGGCAATAGGTCATAAACTATTCGAAAAAAATTCTACGAGCATAAACTAAAATTATAGGTTTGACGGGCTAGATAGTTCTTTATTATTGCACTGTCTACTGAGATAGTACTCTATTGCTAGGAGGCGTCGAATTGTCATTCAGACAAGGTTTATCGATATATTTTTTCTGCTTTCAAAATCGATTAAAAATTTTTCCAGTTGAAAAGGAGCAGATTTCAGGAGATACTGAACTTAACTAGGAGGGAACTTATGTCTTTCAGGCCCAACCTCTATATGCCTCATCATAATGTTCCCATATACATTCACCCAAAAATTTAGAGGTCTGGACTTTGAATACAAAATATATTGAGCATGTGTTCCTCCTGAGGTGCATGGATATTTTTCAAATTCCACTTTCCCTGGTGTTCATTTTACGGAAATCCATTCCACCGTGAAATCATTTTCTATACTTTCTATTTTTTACATTCTCATTATTTATGATTGAGAAAGTATTAGAATGGTCCGAAATTTTACATCTTGAATTTTCAACGAATCTCCACGTTTTGAGACCTCCTAAAGCTGAAAATCAGGTTTTGGCGATGGTGTCTGTTCGTTGGTCTGTATATCCGTCCGGCCCACAGTGGGAAAAGAAGCACTTTTTTGGGACAGAAATCAGCCGACTCCTCGATTTTCAACGGATCAGAGCTTTTTTTTTTATACTCATGAAGAATCGTACTTTCACGAAGTGATGCACGTTTTATGAATTTGTTATTTAATAATTCATTATTTAACTTAAAATTTGCAATTGGTTATATTTGCGATATTTTCTTAGCCCTATTCATCGATATTTCTTCAAAAAGGTGTAGAATTAGTAAAGTTACTTCTTTTTAAAAATAATGTAACCTGTAGATAAATATCCTGTATTTTGGTAATTGATATTAACAAATCAATGGATATAACTGCTAACTGTTGTGTTTTCGGATTTCGAATGTATAATTCACGTAGATTTTGCTATAGACATGTGAATTTCAATGTCATTTCTAATTGCGAACGAGTATCAAATAACAAACATAGTCAATAGTTTAAACAATGTTTATAAATAGATTCCCTTATTTGGCATATCTATGCTTCGAAAAATTTTCTTTTTTGTGGAATCATCTATTTTTATCTGAAGAACAAGAATATTACACATAACAGTTTTATGAAATAACGTTTGCCGTTTTAATAAACAATTTTTGTAAACAAAATCACCTATTTGGTATCTCTGTGCATCGAAAATTTTTCTTTCCCGTGAAGTCATTCATTTCCATCTGAAGAACAAGGATAACACACATCAGAGTTCCATGGAACAACATTTGTCATTGTTATCAAAAAATTTTCATAAGGGAATTCACTTTTTTGGCATTTATATGCATAGGAAATTTGTCTTTTATGCGGAACCAGTTCTTGTCATCGGAAAGAAATGATTTTGTTCTCGAAATGGAAACAAATGACAGAACATTCAAGAGAAAACAAAGTAGTCAGTTCCACGTGTATACATTTGTTCTTAAAAGGTGCAAAACAGAAACAAATGACAGAATATTACAAAATTTTTCTTGTAGAATAATATATTCAAGCAAATGTTCCAATTTTATAGGCTTATAGGTATAGATATATAAGGTAAATATATATAAGGTAAAATGATACAGTAAAAAATGTTTAAAATTTACAAAAGCACTTAAAAATATATTAATAAATGTCAAACAAAAAAACCTCTTTTATAGTTGAAATTTTGACGTTTGGTAGAGAAGCTAAATATTGCCATGGAACTCTGATGTGTTATATTCTTGTTCTTCAAAAGAAACTAAATGATTCCACAGAAAAGAAAAATGTTCGATGCATATAAATGCCAAAAAAGTGAATTTGGTAATCAAAATTGTTTATAACAATGAGCAATGTGGTTTCATGGAACTCTAGTGTGTACTATTCTTATTCTTCAGATAAAAATAAATGTATCCACAGAAAATGAAATTTATCGAAGCATACATATGCCAAATAAGTGAATTTGTTGATAAGAATTATTTAAACTATTAACTAAAATTGTTATTTTTTGCTTCTTCACAATTAAAAATTGATTCTTCATATTTTCATAACAAAGTCTATGTGAGTAATACATTCGAAATATGAAAATGCAACAGTTGACAGTTATATCCAATAATTTGTTCATGACAATTAACAAAATACGGGATATTTATCTACAAGTTACATTTTTATTCAAAAATATAACTTTACTAATTCTACACCTTTGTGGAGAAATATCGATTATTGGGGCCAAGTAAATATCGCAAATGTAACCAATTGCAAATTTTAGGTTAAATAACAAATAAAAAAATTTGCACCTCTACGTTAAAGTATGAATCTTCGTGGGTATTAAAGAAAAAAGCTCTGGTCCATTGAAAATTTCAATTTCTTTGCAAAATAAATTCCAAAATCTAATTTTACTGGAAAATTATGTTCGAAGCATTATATTTTATATTTAAAATACAATTTGTTACAACCATAAGACTAAATAATTAATTTTGTATAATTTATAATAAATCTTAATATGGCTTTGAACGTCTACAAGAAAATGAGTAATAATGCAAATGGAACATACATGTTAACTGAAGGGTTTTTTCGTGCGCTAATTTCAAGTTTGCCATTAGTTTTGCAAAAAAAAATTATTGAAACGAATTCTTCTTTTCAGATTACCTTTTATTCATAACGCATTGTGTTTTTGAATAAGAACTATTTCTAAATCTCATTGTATGTAGACAAATGTGTTCTTGGTATTGATTGAATTGTTTTGAATGAACCTGTTTGAACAAATAAATTATTCGAAAAATTTATGGATTTAAAAGTTAGGTTATTTTTGCTATCTGGCTACCTATCGTGTAAATGTTCATTTTATTTTATATTTAATGAAAAAAAAATTTTTTGCCTGAATTTTTTTTTCATGTTATTTTTCAATTCAATTTCTTTTCTTTGTAATTATTTTATCAAATCTTATATATTCAGAGCTTGAAATTAGGAGCTTCAAACTCTTTCGTATTCTTCAATCAACACATCTTTTATTTAGTCATATGATTGTAACGAATTGTATTTCAAATAGGAAATATACTTCTTCAAACATGTATTTTCTATTATAATTAGATTTAACCATTTATTTTGCAAAAAATTGAAATAAGCAGTAATATATTTGAATAAATTGTTTAAACAAATTTATTTCGCAAAACTATTGGAAAATTCAAAATCAGCTATGCCTCAAACTCCTTATATTTCATAAGGTTTATCTAGTTCATGACCCGAAATCTTATGATCACGCCATATTTTGTTTGAAAAGTTTGAACAAATTATTTTTGGAAATTTGGTTTCGTCAATCCTTTGAAATTCAATTATAAACATTTCTGGATGAATTTTGTTTGATTTGGTTGTTATTTGCGACCTATAGGTGGTTTTGAGCGGAATTATTGCTATATCCCCAGTGTGCGTTCGTCCGTCCGTAAACACGATAACACCCAAAAAAACGAACAGATAGAATCGAGCTTTGAAACACTTGCTGAGGGTTCTAAAAGGGAGAATGAGTTCGTTGATTGTCGATTTTAAATTAAACCTCAAAAAGTTGGAGCATTTTCAAAATTTTCGAGACCCTTTTTTTCGATATTTTATAATTATTATATGTACGCTTCTTTATGGTATTTAGAAATTTGAACAATTTATGCTCCTGACATTTTCAATAAAAATAATTGCTAGAATCGTAGCATTTCCAAAATTAAAAAATATAAACAAAAATTTAGACTTCATCACGCACAATATGCTAAAAAATCAAGAAGAAAAAAACGTTGCTTTTTTAGTGCCGTATAAGATTATCATGACAACTTTTGGAATTTCCTTGAAAAATAAAAAATGCATACTTTTACTGTACAAAAAATAATGAAAATAAAAAATTTTATACATTATTATCATTCATGATTGATTACATATGCTTAATTACGAAGTAAATTCAAAATATGAAGATGCATGGATGAACTGGGATCTAATTGAGATAGTTTTGTTTAATTAACTTTTAAATCTGCATAATTTTTTGAATAAACAGTAGAGAAATTATTCCGAGTGCAAGGAATATACATCCGAGCAAGATTCAGAAACATCATTGAGCGCGAAGCATGATATGATGATATGATATATGATATGATCGTCATGACCTCCATTTTCCTGCATTATAATTTGGAAAAATTGTCATTCTTCAAAATTACCATTTGCCATAATTCGTTTTGTTATAGTTTTCATATCACCTGATCGTTTCCACGAATGATTTATTGGCACATTTCTCAATTCTCCATATTACTGTTTGTCCTAATTTCAAGTTTTCCGAATTAATATTTGACATATTATTCATTCTTCTGAATTGCCACTAATGATAAATTCCATTTTTCTGAATTATCGTTTGACTCTCTTTCTTATTTTACAAATTAATTACTGGCCTTTTTGCATTATTCCGAATTACTCATATTCATAAGTTTTTCATTTACGAACTGCGATTTCTCTGATTTTTATTTCACCGAAATATCATTTAACCTAATTTTCATTTATTTGAGTTTCCCTTTGACATAATTTTCATTTTTTCTTATAGTTTCGTAATGCCTTAGGACGAGTTGAATTCCCGTTATACAATGACGTATTCAGAATGGGTTATAAAAATCAGGTTATGGATCTATTTAAAAGACTGTAAGCACGCAAACGATGTCCAATGATAATTATGGCAAATTTTATAGTTCCGATAAAGAAAAATGATTACGAAGTATAATTTTTAAATTTAAAGATAATTTTTATTCAAAATCGGATTATTGGTATAATAAAAATTGTGCCAAATGTTCATATGTGAAAATGGAAATCAGGTGATATAAAAACCATAACAAAAGCAAATTATGGCATATGGAAATTCAGCAAAATAAGAATTAGGTTACGGTGAATCGAACATTAGAAAAACGAAATTTGTAGAATATTCATACGTCTTTTCCCCTTTTTCGGACATATTTTATATTATGTTTGAAATTGGAGTGTAGCGATTCTTTGTTCGTCTGAAAAATCGGAAATGATTATCATGAGAAATAGGACGGCATTGTATCATGAACGGCAATGGCTCCATTATGAAATATGAGTTACGACAATTTGGCGCGCCTAATCGCATACCATTTCCACTTTTCTCTATCTGTCGAAATCTGGAAACGCCCTGGATTCGAGCACTAAATTCCCGATTCCCTCTAATACTATATACTCGCTTAAGTACTGGATCGATCGTACAAAGTAAACCGAACGAATCTCGATTTTCAATACTACCGCCGACTTAAATCTCGCAAAGGTTCCAGGTAATGGCAAACTTTTCGAGAATCTACGTTTTAAACTTTCTATCGAACTCAGGAATTCCAGACAAGATGTGAAACTCTGGTTTATATAAAGTGCAAAAAAAGAAGTTACCCCAAGAATCCTAATCTGACTCACATCATTTGATCTCATCAATTAAAGTCTTCCAACAAAGGTACTAAAGTTTAATTGGCTTTTATTATTAAAGGAATCTTGAATGATTCCGGTTGAAAAAGATACAAATTATCAGTGCTAAAATTTATTCTTCAACAATTTAAATACCTTCTGTATTGGGATGGAAATCATGAAAAACTAAAATTGAAAAGAAATTTATTTAAAATAAAAATCAGTTTGATGGGAATTAAATTTGGAATTTTCTGTATCTTATTTTATTATGGAACAAAATAATCAGAAGGAGGAATATCAGAGAATAATTTTCGATGGTGTAACACTGCTTTTATAACTGAAATATAAAACTGGTTGGGAAAATAGTATGTTGAGTTCGTAAGAAGACGCGACGAGGGACCCCATAAGTGTTCAACATGAGGTGATAATAGCATG
Source organism: Neuroterus valhalla (assembly GCA_011762715.2). NCBI lineage: Eukaryota > Metazoa > Arthropoda > Insecta > Hymenoptera > Cynipidae > Neuroterus > Neuroterus valhalla. Next base: position 9,581 of record WSXT02233601.1, on the reverse strand, counting down.
TTGGCCATGATGCATTATCGGATTAGTTACACAAATCGATATCCCTTCTCAAAGAGATTCTTATTTTTAGTACCCTAATTGCAATTATTTTTTTAATACCAGTATTTATAAGAGGCTGTACTTAAATTACGTAACAGCTCCATGGGGGGAATGGGTTGTAAGATCCAGTTACACATTGTTATGGAAGGGAGAACCATTGGTCAAAAATGGCTGGTTAACGAACTCCTACTTTTTTTTTGTGCCCAAAAAAAAGTGCCAAAGCACAACCTAATATGATCATTCTTTTGAAAGTTATCGATTCTACAGATTACAGTCCACAAAAACTGCAATAACAGACATCTTTGCAAAAATCGTTTTTTCTGATTCAGGGGGTTTTAAACCGTGGAGATTTCATTAAATCCGCGAAAGTCAATTTTCACATAAAACCAATAACTTTTCATTCAGAATGAGAATGTAAAAAAAAATATTTTTTTTAACAGAATAGTTTAGTCTTCAAATGAATAAGTGTATTTTCGACAAAGATGATTAATTTTTTGTCCAAAAAGAGGAATGTTTACCAAAACAGTTTGGTTCTCAAGCTTTAAGAGTGGCTTGTTTCAGAAAATATTAAGTATATAACCATGATGAATAAATTTTCAACGATAAAGTTAATTTTTGATCAAGCCAGATAAATTTTCAACCGAGAGAGATAGGAGGGGGGAGGGGCTCGTCCAGAGGGCCGCTAATCCGTTACTTAATTTAGGTATAGTCCCCTAAAAATTGAAGTCTTAAACAAATAATTCATAGAATAGAACTATATGAACTTTTACTTGTGGAGTAAAAGCGAATACGATTGTAGCAATGTTCTGAGTTTCTTGATGGATGTTTATTTGCCCCATCAAGGCTAATTATTTATTATAATATATTAGGTAATTTGCCCGTCTGTCGAATCTCGCGCTTCGCGCTCGGTCTTTGTACTCCCCTGAATTTGTATGCAGAAAAGCATAACAATTAAAGCGTAAATTTTATTTTTCATGATTACTTTAGTATTTATTATTACAATTCATAAAGAGCATTCTCATTGAAACAGATAAATTTTAATAGTATTGTTTTTTCAATTATCAACATTTGTATATCTTTTTGAGATAAACAATTTTTCTTTCCACCACCTCATCTGTATCTCGTATAATTTTTTTGGATACTTAACTTTTCTATTTAAAATTTTGTTGTTGACGATTAAAACAGAAATTGCGCATCTCATGACGCAACAGTTCAAGGAAAATTTGTAGATCTTGTGAAAATGAACAATTTTGTACTCCAAAATTATGTCCTCGTACAGTTTCGTGTCTTTCGTACACCTTTTTTAGGTATAAATTGAAATCTGTATGTTAGTGATTAGTTTGATTACGGATATAGGATCATATTTTAATAAATAAAATTTAAATCCAGTTCTCTTATATAATATTTGAACGGAGAAGGGTTCTAATTAAAAAATCAGCTAGTAACGAGCTTGGATCATTTTACAAACAAACCGAATCTTTACGCTGTAGCGGGTTCGAATCCCAACGCGGAGAACTAAAAGTATGAGAATTTTTGGTTTTCTTCAAATATTTATGTATCCTAATAAGTTTTTTTCCAGAACTGGCAGTTTATCTTATTTTTCCATTAGTGCTGTCAGTTTGATAATTGAAAAAAAAGATTCATCAAGGGGTTATATATCTTTCTGTGCGGGGAAAATAAGGGAAGATTTTGATTTTTTAAAGGAATATAGCAATAAGGTTATTACATCAAAGTAATAATAATTTCTTAATAGTACATTTTTCAGTGATTGGGATAAACAGTAGAGAAATTATTCCGAGTGCAAGAAATATATATCTGAGCGCGAAGTGCGAGGTTCGAAGTGACCTTGTCAGTTCTTGAACGATTATTCAAATGAATATTTTGTTTTTCCTGCATACGGGAACGTTTTTCCCGTTCAAGGACTGGACACACTTATCACGTACAATTTAAATGAAAAATTGAAAAAGTGCGGTCCAATAATTTTTTGGCAATCGCTGTCACCACGAGCCTTCTAAAAAAAAGAGTGTTTCTATAAAATCACTATCAAAAAGTTATAACTTTGGTATCATAAAATAATTGCTACATATCTCTAAAAAAATCCGAACCTTCCCTAATTTTTTCCGCACAAAAAGGTACATAACCCCTTTATGAATAGCTGTTTGTTTTCAATAGAAAACACAATGCTTCATTTTAAAAATATCTAATTTTCAATTTGTTTGGTTTTCATTATTGATAGCTCAAATCCAACATTTGGAATTTTGAAAATAACAATTTTTTTCAATTGTTGAACTTATTGGGTAACATTCTTCAAAGTATCATACTCCTTCCACGTAAATAGATATAAAACATAAAATATTAGGAACAAAGTTTCAATATTGGATTGAAATGATTAAAAGAGGCTAAATACATTTTTTGAAAAATGATAACAAGCCGCAACATGAATTTGATCGTCTAATTAGTTCCACTTGCATAATTATAATTAATTAGAAATTCCGATCCTGAGATTCGTAACTATTTGCAGATGAGCTCGTTTCTCGACACATAAATGTGTTCAGAGTCCGCGAAAATAGGCTCGAGTAAAAATAAAGATTATTCGCGACACCCGCTGCCTGCGTAGTAAATGTCACGCTTGACGATTCTCGTTACTTGCAGAAACAGATTAAGGTTCAAAGGACTTTCTTTTACGATCGCGAAGAGCTCCACTAAAATGTTAAATGTCTCACATGAAACGACGAATGAGCCAGTTTGATAACATCAGTATAACAGTTGTTCGAGCTGCAACAACGTGTGTCGCGCATTCTGCACTCACGGAAAATAAAAGAAAATATTTTATACAGCCAAGCAACACCAATTTACGATTTCTGACTTATTTTTCTTGTGTGAGAACATCTCGTTATAGTCAAATTAGTGGTTTGCGTCAAAAATAATTTCTTGCAGAACGAAAAAAAAAAATACTTTAGACTTTTTTTTGAAATGCTTTCATTAGAAGCGTGACACATTTCTGCAGTAATGATGGTCGGTTTCAGTTTATTTAGAGTAAAATGCAGACGCCCATGTAAAAAAGGCCTTTATGGTCGGTTTTCATTTCTCGCGTTTTTTCGTCAACCATAAGGGCCCTTTCCGTATATAAAATCTGGTTAAAAAATTTTTATATAGGGGAAATAAGAAATCAGACTGATGCAAAGTGGAAAATATTTTCCACCTTGAATAGTAAATGTTCGTAAAAATTCAAGTATGGGTTAGCTGAAGCTCTTGTAGAACGTGGAAATTTCTCTCTGATAATTTTATTTGAAAGCAGTTTCGAGAGGCGGTTCTTCCGGTTCGATGGAAGCTCTTTCAGAATTAATTACCAACTATCTCGATGGTATAGTGCGGATTGGGGAAGGTGGATAATCAAGAAGCTCGATTTTCAATATTAAATCGCGATCCAAATTATATTATTGAAAGAGATAAATTTTCGTTCAATTGGTGACAAGGATGATGAAATAAATCAGTATTGAATGTAAACATAAGGGTGGTCCACAATCCACAAAATTCTTTTCAAATTTTTATGCAGAACGCCCGGAAAATTTGTTCGGATCCACAAAAAAACTTCACCATTTCTCTTCACAGAATGCGAATGAAATATTACTTTTCAAATATCACCACCATGAGTCTGTTTTATAGAGTTCCAAAAAACCCCCGTAAGTGCAAAAATGGGTTTTTCGAGTTTTTTGTGCTAATTTTAATTTTTTGCGGTTTTTTAACGCAGATTGTTTCAAGTACATGTAATACTACTTTATACTGATAATTTGATGTTTATTTAAATTTTTTGAACAATTTTTATTGTTTTCAGCAATTTTCTCTTAGAAAAGGGTTAGAAAGTCAAGGTTTTATCTTGATTTTTCAACTTATTTTCAACTCTTTAGTTTAAGCGAGGTAATAATACAAAAAAGTTAATAAAAATAATTGTTTGAATATAAGTTTTCAATAATAACAATATTGTCTTAGAATAATGCTACAAACTTGCGGTTTTTTCTGAAATTTTCAACTTTTTGTCCACTCTACACTTAGAGTAAGTATTCATTTAATTTGATTTAGCAAAAATAATTGCTTAAACAAATTGTAAATGTTTATAGCTATCTTCTTCTAGAGCGAAACTACATAGTTGCGGTTTTTTCTCGAAATTTTTAACTCTTTATCACTTTTCAATCAGATTGTTTGCTTAAACAATTTATTATCATTGCTCATAATGTTTTTTTGCTTAATGATAGAAACTTGAGGTTTTTCTGGAATTATTTAACTTAATGCACACTTTTCACTTGGAGTTGGTTAATATTTATTTCAATTTAACAAAAATAATTGTTTACACCAATTATTATCGTTTACGGCTACCTTCTTTAAAATTAGTGCTTCGTTTTTTCTGAAATGTTTAACTTTGCGCTGAATAGAATTTGAATGAAATTCAATTAGATTGAATTAGATTGAATTGATGTAATTGTTGGTTAAATTAAATTGTTTTTTATTCAAAATAAATTTTTTTTTCTTAAATATCAACCAATATATATTCGATGAAAAATTTATATTTTCAGGTTAAAAATTCAACTCTTTGGTTGAAAGTTGAATTACTTTCTGACAAATTCAATTTTTGCTTTGGAGATCTATAATTTTAGTAGAAAATTTGAAATGAAAATTTTACTGAATGAATTCAGCTTTTTTGTTTGAATTAATTTTTTTGAACATTGGGAAAAGAACAAAAATAATTTACCTTAAAAATCCCAATATTATTTAAAATGTGATTCTTTCTAATGTTTATTTATTGTTTGTTCACAACTAAAAAGGTAAAGCAAAGTTAAACATTTCAGAAAAAACTAACTAACAATAATAATGTGTTTAAATAATTATTTTTGTTAAATTAAATAAAATAATAACTAACTTCAAGTGAAAAGTGGGCAAAAAGTTAAAAATTCCAGAATAAATCGCAAGTTTCTATCATCGAGCAAAGAAAATATTATGAGCAATGATTAAAAATTGTTTAAACAATTATTTCTCTAACATGAATGAATTATACCTCTAATCTAGTTGAAAAGTGATAAAAAGTTAAAAATTTCAGGAAAAAACCACAACTATGTAGTATTAATCTAGAAGAAGATAGCTATAAACATTCACGATTTGTTTAAACGATAATTTTTGCTGAAATAGATTGAATAATTACTTACTTTAAGTAAAAGGTGCACAAAAAGTTGAAAATTTCAGAAAAAACCGCAACTTTGAAGCATTATTCTAAGAGAAAATTGTTATAATTAATAACAAGTTTTTTAAACAATTATTTCTGCTAACTTTGATTGATGTTCCCTCGCTTTAACTGAAAAGTTGAAAATAAGTTGAAAAATTAAAAAAAATTTTGACTTTCTAACCCTTTTCTAAGTGAAAGTGGCTGAAAACCATAATATTTGCATTCTGTGACTAACTGTGAAGAGAAATGAAGAATTTTGAACTCGATTCACCTTATATTGAGAATTCTGAATGAAATGTACAAAAACGTCTTTTTTCTTATGGGAAATACGTGTAAGTTTTATGGGGCTTGCACCACCTCTAAATATTTTTTTTTCCTAAATGCGTTTATTTTTTTGTGGATTCGAACTAATTTCCAGGCGCTCTGCATAAAAATTCGAAAGAAAAATTTTCCTATGCATTTTTAGACCACCCTAGTAAACATCACAAGTTTGGGACGAAGGATCCTAGATTTTCAACTGTTTGAATTTCAAAAAATTGTACAATTAAAAAAAGAAGAATCCACATTGTTCAAGAAATGTAAACCAAACACATGAAATTAAAAATGTTAACTTAGAATACTTAACTACTTTAAATATTCAATTGCAAACGTTGGAATTTGAAAATTTGATAGGAAATCTAAAAATAAATATCTATGAGAGATATTTTATTTGCAAAATTTTATTATGCAATATTTTCAAATCACACATTCACAATTATACGCATCTAATTCTGACACGTTTGAAATTGGAGAACCGCATTTCAGAGCTTAAAAGTAAAACATTTGTGTATGGAACATAAATAATTTGGTAATAAATAATTGGCAACTATGTAATTTCATATTTGAAAATGCCAAAATAAGAATAAATTAAATGTGAAGTTTGAAACTGACTGTTTTGGAGACCATTCATTTCCAGTTGTAATTATACCAAATTTCAATATTCAAATACCTGTTTTCGTTCTGTATTTATATTTGCTTTAACCATTCATATTTTATTGGATTGTGCATATCCAGCAAATGATTTTGCGTTTTTAATGAAGATTTCCATTCAATTCATAAATTAGTTTATTGAATAGAGGGAGATTTATCAAGAAATTGAAATGCCATTAAGCGACTGATTTTTACACACGAATTGCGACCTTTTTTGAAGCTTTTCATGGGAATGAAAAAAGCTCCTTTTGATTCTTTTGTCGCCGCACAGGTTCTTTTGTGGAAATGCTTCTCTTGTATACAGAAAAACAGATTTCTGTTCAATTGAATTGCCAAGCTTTGTGGCATTTCGACTTTTCACGTCGACTCTCCCATTGTCGACAAAAACATCCACTTCAACGTAATTATCGGCTTTCTCTAGAAAGCTGGGCCTTTTACGGCAGGTGGAACAAAATAAGAAATGTCTCGCTTTTCCCTAGAGATGCTGTAAATATAGGGAGAAAAGAGCTTGAGTAATTTCTTAATGGATACGACTTCATCATAAAAATGTTGTACAATATGCAGTCTATTCTGTGAGACGAAAAGTAAATATATTAAGGGAAGTCACCTTTTGATTCATATTCTAACATTTGGATTTCAAAAAGTTCCCAAGGCTTTTCAGAATTAATTTATTTTCAACAACCGTATAAGGAGATAAAGTTTCTGGAGTGAATTTAGTACTTCTAAAGTGGTATTCCCCGAGATCGATAAAATTGGGGAAATGGATTTTTGAAATGAGGATGAATAAATTTGATTTAGGATTTGGGGAAAATTCGAGGATTCAGAATTAATTATATTGCCTAGAAGTATATCCAGATGGGGCCATGCACGGATTCCATTCTGATAGTGAACGTTTCTATTATATTTTACCAGAATTCGATAACCGGGATAGCCACCTGAGACTTAGGTGGATTAGAATTTCAATGCATTTCGGAAATTCGATTTGAATAAATGATCTTCCTGGAGAAATGGATCTATTTTTATATTTATAACATTATTTTGTCCAGCGAGAGACACTTCTGTTTTCATAAATTACAAGGGTTATAAAATATAAGTATAAAATGTGATAGACTACGTTTCAGTAAGTCCTCTACACAAAATTATGCGAATTAAGATTTTAGAAGATAATGCATTGTATTGTACAATTTCTCACATGCACGTACTTTTGGATTTCTACGTATATGTGCAGTACTTTTCTATACATAAAAAAATCATTTTAGCTGATAAGTTGAAGATATATAAGGAATTTCAAAATATAATAATAATACACGGGAAAAAATAATCCACTGGAAAGTCAAAAACTTGTAGCTAGGTCTCAGATACGAGAAAAAATCGTAAGATTATCATGGATTTTCTTCAAGAATGTACGAACTTTCATAAAGAACTCACGAATCGGAGTGATAATTCAAAAACGGTTTACCACTTTTTTTCGTAGGTTATCCGTAATAGACTAACAAGTATTTCGGGAATTTTTATTTTTCAATGTTTCACATTTTCAATTTAAAATTCAATTTTTTAAATTTAATTGCATGCATAATAATGGAACGATCGACAATTTGAAGAAATTTCCCGAAAAACACACAAACGTTTTGCGAACGTTTTTAGAGCGTTTTTGAAACGTATTCTGGCTAACCAAAAACGTTTTGAATTTTTGGTGAGAAGATTGTTTTGAAAAAGTTGGATACTTCCGCTGATTTTTGAGACTCAAGTGAACAAAACTTTTCAAAAACGTTTTATGTACACTTGGAATCATACAATTTTGACTGACTCCAAATTCAATACGTATTTCGAACGTTTTCAAATCATTTAAAAGAAATTTGGTAAACGTTTAAAAGAAGTTTGAGAAACATTTGAAAAGTGAAATTTTAAACAGTCAGAGTTAAGACGGTATTCCAAACGTTTTATGAATGTTTGGAAAACGTTTGATCGAAAAATTTATCCGATAGTTGGCGCGATCTTTCTCGCAAATGGCAGGAAACTATGGTGATTACTGTATGTACGACTTTCAAACATAAGCTTATAAGAAAAGACACGAAAAAGTTACCATTAGAAATTAGGGTGTGGTTTAAATACCATTAAAAGTATATGAGCTACTAAAAATAATTTTTTTATTTTTCGATCAAACGTTCTTTAGAAACCTTCTTGAAACGTTCCGCAAACGTTTGTCAAACGTTGAATAAAAGTTTGATAAATGCCTTGCAAACATTTTCGAGAAGTTGGAATATTTAATCTGAACAAATTTTGCTTGGTCTAACGTTTACCAAACGTTTTCAAAACGTTTATGAAAAGTTTTGTTCAGTCGAAGTCTCAAAAATGTGCGGAAGTATCCGACCTTTTGAAAACGTTTTCCTCATAAAAATTTACGAATGTTTTAACGTTTGTCAGAAAACGTTTTCAAAACGTTTGCAAGACGATCGGTGTTATCTGGATTGGCAAGCTCACGAGATACAGTCAAAAGGTTTTTTAAGCATTTTAAAAGGTTTCGAATGAATTAAAAATTTTTTTTCATGTTGATAGGAAAATTGAAAATTATATTTCATTTTGGAGAATATATTAGAAAATAATTAAAAATAAATTTTGATATAAATATACCGATCAATTGAGCAATTATTAATTTGGAACAAGCTAAAATTAAAATGATTGAAGATCTTATCTGAAAAGGTTTTTATAATACCCCAACCTCAAAATCTCAACTTTGAACTGATTTTTCCGGCTCTTATGGTATAAAATCCTGCTTGTCATCTCTTTCAGAGGTGATTTTTACCGAATGAATTTTCACCGCTTCGCTCGTGCGAAAAATGTCTCGATCGCAAAATAATCACCTCTCACAGAAATTTCGAAATTGGCTGTTCACTTTAGAAAAAAATTTAGTGATTGTTCAATGTTTAATATTTCTAACATTCTGTTTTTCTAAATTATATAATTTTAAAAATATAGAAGATTGAATTTTCAATCCAGAGCATCGAAAATGGTGGCGTCCAGTTAAATTTTTGTAAGGCTTTGAACTGTATAATAGATAAAAGTTAAAAATTTTATATTTTTTAGTTTAGCTGCATTTATTTTTAAATTGTTCGATTGAAAATCTTTCATTTGGGACGTGCCATGCATGCATTATTGAGTGTTTTATTACAACATTTTAGAAACTTTATTTTAAAAAGTTTAAAATTCATGAAAAAATCTTTTCTTCAAGAAATCAAAATTCTCGAGAATTTTTAAGTACTTCATTGCTAGTATTTAGTTTGAATTACACTGTTAAAAAAGCGGAGTTAAAATCAACTCCGAAGCATACCCTATAAAAGTCCCACCATTCTGAGTAAAC
>WSXT02233590.1:0-16089 GCA_011762715.2 Neuroterus valhalla | reverse complement strand
GAATTTCCTTGTATATAGTGCGAAAAATCAATTATACAATGCAAGTATGTCTAGTCTCTAGTGCTTTTTCCCCCTCAAGTTGCATAACGGAGGGCATGCATCTCTGGTTTGGTAGCTCAGTCATCTTCAAGAGGTGCACACGTTATATCTCTTGCACTCCCTCTTGGTTTTCTTCATTTTTATACACTCAAGCCACACTAGAAGCGATAAAACTGTTACATGATCTCGTCGACTTTTTTTCTTCTTTTTCCAGACCGTGCTTGGAACCTATTCCAGTTCGACAAAGCAGGAATTTCCGCCTTTGAGAGTCCTTTTTCATCTCCATTTCTAGAACGAAAAAAGATTTTGGATATTACTGCTATATACAGTTCCTTGCATGTAAATCTTGTCTGGCTGGTCGGTGGTGGCTCTGTTGTAGCATATCAGGGTTCCTGCGGGCTTATGGTTCTCCATGATAAAGCTTGATTAATGATCTTTCTAATGAATCCTCGTCTAAAAAGGATTCTATCTTCATGTACGCAAAAAAGCAAAGTTAGGCAGCGATATCTGCGAATTATTTCATTTGAAGATAAAGAAAGAAAAAGTATACCCGAAATAAAAAATTGGATACCTATGCAGCATTTTTTTCCTTATACTTAGGTATAAGGAAAAAATACTTAGGTATAAGACTCGATTTTGAATCCTCAATAAAAGCTGTAAATCATTCTTCCAAAAGGAAGATATTTCTCTATTCATACCCCCTTTGGATAAAGTAAAACAGGTATATGCTGTACTGTTTTTCTAGTCGTTTATAGTTTGGGATACTCTTCATCAGTAAAGGGACTTGCTGAAGTTTTTCAGTTTTTCTTCTAATGCCGCACGGAACAGTTCGAAGCCTGAATTATAAATTATATAGCCTTTCATCTAGGTCATTCAACCAATAATTTTCCAGCAAAAGCTAAACCACAGGTTATATCTTTTGCACCTCATAAAATATTACTCATGAACTATGAGCGTAGATGGCTGTACAGTTGTACAACCGGAAGTGATGGTGGTGAAATATCAGATCGATGCATCCATCTAGTCTCTTCTTTTGTCAGGAAAAGTATATGGTTCGAACAACATATGTTCTGCAATATGGCCATTTTATAGGATTGAAAAATTAATAATGTAGGGTAAACAATAAACATCAAGAGGGAGACGATCCTGGAAAAATTATTACTACTTCTATTCTGAGAGTCATAAAAATCTAAACGATGTTGATGATGGAGAATTTAATCTTATGCTGTAAAACTGATTTTAGATATTAAATATTATTGTATTAAATATTTAATAATTGAAGATAGAAGTCCGTCAAATTTTTTCAATTCTGAAATTGAAGCCTTCGAAATTGAACAATTTTACACTTGAGGTATAAAATTTGACAGATGTATTCTTGAGAAATTTTCTTCATTTAATACTACGTTTTTTCGTATGAGATTGCATGCGTAGTTTGCCGCTCTGTAATTATCTGTAGTTTTCTTCTGTTAGAAGGATTTTTCTTGAAACAAATAGAATGTTCTTTCCATATTATAGAATAGAGAAAAACTTAAATCTTTCCACAAAATAAATATAAATTAAATCGAATCAGGTGTATTCTACAGTTTCCAAATTTTTTATTCAATCTATGCAAAGGTAATTGTAATTTGAGATAATAAAGGAAAACTGTGTTTCAACAACAGCAACTAGAATGTAACTGTTTTTGCACTTTTATAGCCTTATATTAAAATATTTGTATTTAGTTTTTCGAATTAAAATTTTGTAAGGTTCATTCTTAGTCAGACTTATCATAGTCGTACCATTTTTTCAACTTTAAGGAGTTTTCAACTCGTAGGGAGAAAAAAATCCGGGTTTTATCGTATATGTATGTAAATCTATTCTTCATTTCATCCCCTGAAGATTTTGCTTAGGAACTAAGCTTTTTTCTACAGAAGTATAAATTTTCAAAATAACCCAAAAGATTGATATTTTAAGGGTTTTTAAAGCAAGAAAATTGCCAAGTTGCTGTTCGATGATTATCTGAAAATTCAATTTTCAGGAGGATAAAATTAAATCCATATTACCATATACTGTAAATCCTGATTTTTTTTTCAATTTTCTTCCTAAAGCCTTTTTCGCGAGAATGATTAGAACCTTCAGTGCCGGATTTTAAAATTAACATTTTTGGTATCAGCATACAAAGTTGGCAAAAGGGCATGCATTATTCAGTATCATTTTTTTTTCAAATTAGGCCACAACCGACTGCGGTGAAATAAAATGGAATGACCCCTAGTTAAGCCTATAATAAAATAAATTGAACAATACGTCTGATCATTAGTTTGAAGCTATTCTTGGCTTTGTATTCACCCCTGAATTCAACAATAGAATTTGATCTAAATTTTCGTATAAAAAGTAGTGATTTATCGTGTTCCAAATAAGTCTCTTTTAGTCTCTTTTTAGCTTAAATTAGTCACTTTCTTCCAGTACATAATCCATGATATTTCTGATTTCAGTGCTTCTTGGCCAATTATAAATTTATGAATAGATACAAGTCGATTAATAATTTTACAATAAATTGCTAGTAAATTAGTCTGTGAGCAGCAGAATCTATTAAGATGGAATAGGAATTACTTTTTTTTCTAAGTTGACTTGGAAAACCAGGAAAGTCGTGGAATTTTGAATCCAGCCTTGCGTAGCAACCTTGGAAGATTGCTCATTAAACTCTTAATCAATCGGTAAACGATCGTTTTCTACCAATTCAGATTTTGAGAGGTGCTGTGTCTATTTGCATGAATCATTGCTTCAAAAGAAAAGCCGTATCTAACTTTCTAGATATTGCTCTTCCACAAGGTGTGTTCCCATATTAGTTGTGAATTTTCCTTGTAATAAGTTGGAAGGATCAAACCATTATTTTAAACCTCTTTCATGAACAATAAGTCCAAGTTCTATTCTGTGAGAATATTAAATTTCCTCAGCCTGATTTGCACAGCGTACCTTGTACCTCCAATACTATTCTATTGTCTCCAACATGATGGAATCAAGCTCTGTGACTCAGCATTTATAGTCCAATTCTGACTCACTCAATCCCTCATGTCAGAATATCTTGTTATTTCAAACTACAAATTATAAGAAGTTTCAAAATGTTCAAAAATTATTACAGCTTCGATTGTAGTGACGACCGTGTTCTCTCTTTGACGAAGATGGTTTAGAAGAAGCGAAAGGTTGATACAGCTCCAAATTTAGTGCGTGCATTGATAATTTCTTTGTTTGGTGGATATATAATTATTTTAGATTGCAAAATGTCATACTTTGATCAACCTTTTCTGTGCAAATCAAATTGATTCTGAAAATATTTCCCGATACTTGTCTCTTTTAGATGTTGTATTTCTATCTAAAGATATGTGTATTCTGTAAGCAGTATTCACAATTAATTCTCCTACCTTTAACAGAGTTTTTTAGAGACTTAAATCCCAAAAACTGTAATTGAGGATAGAGTCTAATCTGGTCAGTTTCGTGAAACCCTTAGCAAACTCACTAATGAGTTTCAAGGATAGTCAATACCCTGAAACTATAAGCGGATCCGTAGATCTCACGAGTTCTCTACAGATAACGTGAAAGTAGTACACGAAGTGCTTAACAAAGTGAAGCGAAAAGTACACAACATAATATTCCATTACAAATTTCTCTGAAAGCTTTTTAAATCAATTTGAGAAAAAAAAAAATCCTAGTCGTCTTCCCCGAATGAGAAAGTAGTATTACAACCAAAATGGTGTTCTTAGTGGTAATGATAATAAAATTTGTGAAATTTCACTGATTCCGATTTAGAAAGAATCAGATTAAAACATTTTTCAGGCTTATGACGATAATACTCTCCAAAACCAAAGTTACTGGAATATTTTTCTCGTAAAGTGTCAAAAAGCCGGAAGTCAAAGTTTGGCTAGTGGCTTTAGCGTCGAGATTTAGTGGGGCTCTCGAAGGGCTGGAAACATTAAAATGGTATTCCTGAGAGGGATATTAAACAGGAATGTGTGCTTTAGATTGCAAATACTGCTTCCATTCTGGCGGCAGAAAATATGATGGATACAGCAGCCACCCGTCGCTCATTGTCCACCTCTTTCGAATCAATACCTCACCCTTGTGGGTGTTGTCTGTGCAGGAGAGGCAGCAAGTATGAATGTATCTATTTGACCATTACTGAACGCATGCCTTTGGACTTGAGTACACGAAAATTAATATGTGTGCAGGAATTCTCAACGATATCAAGTTTCGGGTCGAAAAAAAATAAATTATTTTGAAAATCAGATATTGGGTTACCCTCTTTTGCTACCTGAAGATACCCATCGAACAAGATTAGCTCGCCTTGGTTACTATGAAAAATCGAAGGGATTTATACAGGTTTACTTGGAATCAAATTGTTTTCCTATATGTTCTTTTTCTATATTATGCTCTTTTAATCAGGGAAATATGTGATATAGAAACTCTTATTTTTATTCTGGAGTCGCAGCTCTCGTTCATCGTGAGTTCGATTGTTTCCATCTGTTTGTATCGGTATTTCAGCTAGACGGTTAAATCAATTTGACCACGGTCCATGCATCTTGATTGGCCCTGTTCAAAACAATTCCTGAACTTCTAAAGCTGAAGGGAAATTCGTACAATCCATTATCGTAGCATTTGAATAGGATAGTCTATCCTGTATAGAGTATAGACGTATAAATGTAAAACATTTGCCCCAGGGCTAATCTCGAAAATAAGTTACAGATGAGATCGCCTGACTTTTTGCTAATCATTAGGTTCTTACCATTCCGAAGGAAACTTTCAAAATTAATTTTAATTCAAGATGACATGAAAAACTATTCAGAAAGTAATTAAATGTTTTCTTATCTAGATCCTAATAAGTATTCTCAAGTAGCTCAGAACTTACATCAAGTTCAAATTTTCTCTTTTTCTTTAACTTGCCTTTCTTCGAAAGTTGTTCCTATTGTTCTATTTTCCATATTATAAATAGCATCGAAATTATGATTCTAAATATTTTAAAAATCGGTTTATTATGAAAAGAGAAAAATGTAAAAACAAGTAGTTGTAAGAAGAAAATTCTTTGGTTCAATATTTAAAACTTCAAATATTTTAAATTTAATGAAATCCAGCTCTGAGCATAGGAATTCAAAGAAAAATAATGCAATTATTATTATATCATTAGCCTTGATAATAAATAAAGAAATGTCCATGAAATGGATGCATGGAATCTTCCTATAATATACTTTTAAACTTTTTTTCAAATATTTGATGGGCACTGAATCTTCAGATGGAAAAAACCTTGACATTTTCCTGTATTCAAATGTGATGTTCATCATTCCAGAATCAAAAGAACTTCACTAATTTTTGAACTTTAATTTTTTTCCGTAGTTATTCATGCAAGTGATTAATAGTTTTGATTCGTCGAATCGCGTCAAACTGAAAATATTACATCAACCTTTCAGATTTGAAGAATTGACGGCAACTTTATTAAAAACATTTGACGTAAAATTAAAAGTTCAGAATATCGAACCAAGAGTTTTCGATTGAAAGATTACATAGAAAAGGGAAAGAATCAGCAAATAAATTAGAATTAGGTTAAAGGTCTCACTTACTGCGGTATCAAACGTTAGTCTCAATTTATTTGACTATTATCTGACTATGATTTTAAGTACGTAATGAAATAACAATGTCTTTTCATTTCACTCTAATGTGGGACGCATAAAAAGCAAAAAGATAGTAAAAGTGAGATTCCCTTCCTCAAAATCATCTTATAAGCTTCAAAAATGATGGCACAATAGGAAACTTAATTTTGAGTTTGAAAATTAAAAAATTCATGCTTCATCAAGGCTCGAAAATTAAAAAATACCGTAGTTCTTGGTAGTTAATAACGTTACTCTCTATCCTATCACGCCCGGAGGATTTCAATCCCTAATTTTTTTAATTCCCTCAGTACTTATATTAGAATCTTGAAACGAGCTATTATAAATTTACTTTTCATTGATGTTACAGAGGTCTTCCTTGCGGGATACAGCCCCCCGAACCCGTCACAGGACCTGACGGCGACAAACTCGCTGCGGTTGCCGCTCGTTTCAGCTATTTCCAGGAGAAACGGCAAGCCTTAGCAGCAAAGGCCGATCTTCGCAGAAATATTAACCCTCCTGCAAGATACAAACATGCCAGACCCACCGTTCGTCTTAGGCCGCGGCAGGTACTCTGCAGCAAATGTAGATCGATTTGCAACGAAAATAGCGAGAATGTCGACGTCAGCAAAAAGCGGAAGCAGGAGCCTCTTCCAGAGCCAGCGCCAGAACCAGCACCAGTGCCGACGCGAAGAAGCGATCGTCGAGGTGTTCAACAACCAACTTCAACGGCCCAGAAAAGTCAGAGAAGACTTTTGTCCGTGGAATCGCCCAAGATGAGGGCCTCTCTCATTCCAAAAATCTCTAGGTTGCAGCCCAACGACATGAGTACTGGTGAGTTTCGATTTTTTGGCTTCTTCCAATCGTTAATTGTAAGATATGTTACTTATCTAATCAGCTCCTTGACCCACGAGAAATAAATCTAAAGGAAGAATTTAATATCTTTCCTCCAACTGAGCTGCTAGAGGTCGATCTGTATTGTTAAAAAGAGAATGGAATCACATTCTGACGCACTCATTCTCCGCAGATAGCATGAGTGTCACTTCTAGAGCATGCTGGAGCAGGAGTGGGAACGTGGAGAATTCCGAGATGAATGGTGAAGAGCAAATAGAAAATCTAGGAGAGCCCATGGAATTGGACAGCAATCCTACAACAGCATACTGTGCAACGCCTCGTAGACTGAGCAGTTCCTCTGTAGAAAGTGCCAAGATTCCAGATGAAGAGGATAAGAAGACTCTGGCGGCGGCAGATTCGACGATGAAGCTTCGAACTGGCAGAATACCTAGAAAGAAACGATCAGTTGGTTCTATGGAAGACCTATGGGATGAGTCTGTCTTCGAGGATCCCACGAGAACAGCGAGGACCACTCCAGTTATAAAGATATCCTTTGGTGCTCAAGGTGAAGGCACAGTATTGAAAATACCCTCCAAGATTCAGAATCCATATCAAGCAGAAGGAGATACTGATCAGGAGGACCCTCAACCTGAAGCTGAGAAAGATCCACTGGAGTTGCCGACAAACTTCGGGGGTCATGATGACGATTACCCTGGAGATGTGGAAGATGACGGCCAGGAACAGGTGGACCCGCAAAGACAAGGGGTGAAAGACGCAAGTGCAAAGGCTGCGAAGAGAGCATTGAAGAAGGCGAAAAAAGAAGCGAGAAGAAAAATGCTGGGAGGAGTTTCACCTGCAAGGTCGCCCTGCAACGGATCTCCAAGGTGAGGGTTTAATTTATTTTATACCAGGAGGCTGTTAAGATTATTATAATTAGTTCCCAACTTGTCTCAGCGGAAGAAATGTGAAACTGCGGCGCTGATCGCCTTTCGCCCAATCGTTGATTCAAATATCAGATAAGAATCGAACGATATCTTCTAATTTTATCAGAATTCAATAACTGTTTTACTTGGAAATTTCCCCGATTTATCAGTTTTTGCTACAAAGGAACACAATTTTTTGGAACGGTGAAAGAATAAACCTCTTCCTCGTCTTTGTCTTCCTTCGAGATTCCCAGATCAGGATCAGGTCAAGTTTCCCAATTTTCCCGGTCAACTAAAAGTAACATATTCATGTTTGTCGCAAAGCGCGAAGATTTATTCTAATTCATGACGTTCATTCCAAACGTTGTTTAACACAACAGATTAAACATTGCAAAATTAATTAATTTTGAAGAGAATACTAAAATTTCATCAATCAACAACAAAAAAAAACTGATTTCCAAGAAGATAGCTGATTTTTTGGCCAAAGCGATGAATTTCCAACTAAAATAATAGAAAATTACCTGGAGCTCTTCAATTTTTACCCATGGATGTGAATATTTAAACGAGAAGAATAATTTTCAAATAAAAAGAATAATTTTCCACCAAAAAATACAATGTTCAACAAAATAGTTAAATCTCGAAATGAAAAAATAGTTTTTTACAGCCGTGAATGGGGCAGTAACTTTTTTAGTCTGAAACCCCTATTTCAAACCAAACAAGAGAGTTTTTGAATAAAACAAAGAATCTCCAACTGAAAGAGTTATTTTTCAAACAGGAACCAAAATTTGAATACTGGAAAAAATGGTTTTTCAACCAAACAAATGAATTTTCAACTACAACTATGGAATTTTCAATTTGAATAAGTAAAATTCTTAGTTTAAAAAATTACTTGTAACAAAAAAAATAACTTGCAACAAAAGAAAAAGTAACTTCCAAACAAGTTGTTACATTTTTAAACAAAAAAATGAATTTTGAAAAAAATTGTTATTTCAATTTTAGTAGTTGAATTTCAAATCAGAAAGACGAATTTTCAACTGATATAGTTTACATTTTGACTAGATATTAATTTCCAACCAAAGAATACAATTTTCCAACAAAAGTTTTTCAAACCTTGAAATATAAAAATAATCATCTTTTAACCAAAAATGGAATATAACAATTCGATTTGAAAAATTAATGTTTTAACCGAACACAAGTGTTTCCAACAAGATGTAGTTTCGACTAAAATGAAAAATATTCAACTGCATAACTTGTATTTTCAACCGTAAAGAAGAATTTTCGAACGAGAGAATTAACTTTCGAAGAAAAAAATGATTTTCCGCCAAAAAATAGATTTCTCAATAAAATCTGTGAATTTGCGACGGAACAATTGAATTTACGATTAAAAAAGACAAACTTTCATTGAAATTGTTGAATTTTTAAGCAGAAAATATTAATTTCCCACTGAAAATGGAGCAGTTAAATTTTCAGTTTATAAAATTAGTTTTATAAAATAGTTTAATTCTTTTTTAAGTCAATGTTCAAATAAATACCCGAATTTTCACAAAAAGAGATTAATTGATTTCAAAGAAATAGTTACATTTTCAACCAGAGGTAAATTTTGAAGTAAAATAGTGCACCCTTAACAAAAAAAATTCAATTTCCAACAAAAGAGTTCAACATTTAACTAAGCAGTTTATTTTTCAACTAAAAAAGTATGAAATACTATTTATACTATGAAAACTGCTTGAAGACATTTCTTCATTGAAAAATACGAAGAAACGACTCTCAAATTGTGAGGAATTTTAAATCGTAAGAGCTTTTTTTTAAAATTACTCTCTCCTAAATATGAATTATAATCGTTTTAAAAAGTTCCCGTTACATGTAAAAAAAGTCAATTCTTTCGTATGCTTCAGCTATCATCAATTCGATTATCAAACTTGAGTTAGCTCAAAAAACTTACAGAGCAAAAAATTCGCAAAAGGTTTTTCTTATAATGGAAAAAAAATAAAAATTCTGTCTCTTATAAAGTATACATATATTCAAAAAGTTTTAGAATCAGACTAAAGGAATGTACATTCTTTCAGTGGAATGATAAAATCTCTTTTCAATTTGTAACAAGATAATTCGTATTTTTACGTTGAAACTCTTAATTTTCTGGGTTGAGTCTAGTAACTTCCCGGTTTTTTATTGAACTCACAGACATTTCCCGGTCGAGTCGCCACCCTGAGGATCTGAATTCCTTGCTTTTTCGGCCTTCTGTTTGTAATTTGATTTGCAATTCAATACAATGCAACGATGACCTTCCATAGTTCACACTTTTGACTATCGTAACATATTATGATAAATCACTATTTGCGCAATACACTTTGACCACAGATCATTGTTTGATACCGATAACCTACATAATAAAAATTTCACGTAATTAAATCCAATAAAATGTCAAACTATGTAATAGTGACGTGACCATTTTTGTTAATTTGACACCGTTGTTCTGTCGCAAATTCAAGTGAAAAATTTGCCAAAATGCAATCAGCGCCACAGTTTCACATTTCACCCGCTGAGCCAAGTTGGGAACCAGGCGGGTGGCACTCCTATAAAGGCCTGTAGAATAAATGTGTCGTGAAATTTGACCAGAGCCGCGTGGCGGCGCTGGCTGTACTTTGAGGCCGATCATTATTCTATAGCATTAGGAAAATTCAAATTTGTTTAATTTTAATCATTAAAACACGTTTCTCAGCACATATTTATCTAGAAAAAATATTTTGTAATATTTCGAATATTCAATAAATTAATAGGTCCTTAAAAGAAGTGAAGAAACAATTATCTTCATGACTATATAATAATACGCTTCTCACAGAATACATTCAATAGTTCTACAAAAACATCAAACTCATAGCATCGACATATGTAAATATCGTAAACTA
The DNA here is from genome assembly GCA_011762715.2 of Neuroterus valhalla. Taxonomy (NCBI): domain Eukaryota; kingdom Metazoa; phylum Arthropoda; class Insecta; order Hymenoptera; family Cynipidae; genus Neuroterus; species Neuroterus valhalla. Next base: position 5,775 of record WSXT02233590.1, on the reverse strand, counting down.
TAAAAATAGTATATTTCATTTGAATTTCTTTTTAGTTTTGACATTTTCATTGTTCAATAAAAATAACAATTAATGGAACCATATTATAAAATTATATATTTCTCTACAAATTTGGACAGCTATTTATTTTGCTTGATTGTGTTAAATCTATAAAAAATGAAGACATCTATAAAAATGAATAAATTATAAAAATATGTCGAATACTTATAACGATTTTTATTATGAATAATAGGATTCATAGAATAAATAAATATTATAATGTTGGAAAATTGAAAAGTGTGTTTGTAAACAATATTTAAGTAGTTATAAATGAAATATTATTAAGGTGCATAATTATTCATGTATTTCAATTATGTAGATACATAATTATATATTTAACTCAAATAATTATATATACATTGGCGAATTTTAAGAATTTAAGTTGTAGTAAGTTTTGCTCGCTTCTTCTGCTCCAAGTTTCCAACTAAAACGAAGGAGCTTCAACTGAAATAGTTGAATTTTCAAACAGTTAATTAATTTTTACTGAAAGAGATAATTTTTGAAACAGAGAAATGGAATTTTTACCTACAAAAAAGGAATTTTCAAGTCGAATAAGTTAAACTTTTCATTTAAAATTAAGAACAAGGGACTTCCAAATTTTCCTTAAAGGTTTTCCTTAAAAAGGAAAAAAAAATACTTTCTCTCCTAAAGTATAGACATATATTTAAAAATTTTCAAAATCAGACTAAAAGAACTTAACATTCTTCAAATTAACTGATAAGATATCTTAAATTCATCAAAAGAAAGCTGTCATTTCTCGTATTCCCGGTTTTCTGATTCAAAATTAGCTCGTGAAATAGCTTTTTGCCAGATTTTATCAACTTTTTCATCATTAGGCACAGTTAAAACTTGCGCTTTTCCGAAGCAAGTCGCATATCCCGACTTGCATCCAAAAATAACAACAACGTCTCAAAACATTGAATTTTTATTTTCAAGTACAGGAGAATCGAATACTTCCGTTTATGACTTGAAAAAATTAATACTTTTGACACTTTTCCCATGTATTCTACAAATTTTCGGCCTAGAAGTACAGTCAGCGCCGCCACTCAGCTTCCGTCAACATTTCCGTCCCTTTTAGTTTTGACTGTTATCTGCCTGTTGGGAACATAGGATACAATGAGTGACGTGGCATACCCCTCTTTTATACATGTCGAGGGGTTAATTACTCCTGCAATCTGCTTTATGCTCTCTGCAATCCTTTACGATACCAAGCAATCTCATGAAATCTTGCGATCCAGTGTACGCCAAAAATCTGAGTAATAAACCGCTCATTCTAGATTTGAATTTGGACTATACCACGCATATTCTTTATTTTTTCTCTGTCCCTTTAAAACAAAATACAAACATTTCAGGTACAATCCAACCTACGACCCTATGTCCTATCATCGTCGTAAGCACAAAATGAAGCACAAGAAGAAGCACAAGGAGGAACGAAAGCACAAAAATCAGCAACAGCCGTCGTGCCTCGTAGACGGTGAGGAAAACCAGCAAAATTGGAACGTTTTGCCAGGTGGTGGTAGTGAAAGCTATACTACAATCAAAGAGCAGTGCCTCAAGCAAAAGCTCTCGATCTCCCTCAAGAGACTGAACACAAACGCTTATGCAAGATGTGACTACCCTGTAAGCAACGCATCCTCAGGTTGTAAGAGTCCTGGTGCCAGCAGCGACGAGCTGAGTGAGCAGGAACCAGAAGTCGATGCTGGAGAAACAGCTCCGGATTTTCCACCTCCTTCTCATCCTCTTGTAATGCGTCTCGAAGCCACGCCAGTGCCACATTGTTTGACTGCCAATGGTAGAAGGATGGACGTTGGTGATGTCGTCTGGGGTAAAATTCACGGATTTCCCTGGTGGCCTGGCAAGGTTAGTAATAAATAAGTTATTCTCAAGTAAAACTGGGTAATAGTAGAACATAACTGAACACGTCGCATGAATGATTCAGATAATTCATCACACTTTTTCATTCTTTGTTTTTTAAGGAAGCTCTTTTCCGATCTAAAAAGATATGTGTTTCCGTAACTCTTTTGGAACCTTTCGAATTGTTAATACAGTGATTATGAATTCAGTGTTGAATCTAATAACTTTTTAACTAATTAAAGTTGTAGCAAAACGTTTCTTTGTTTATACGTAGGGCATTTTTAATGAATAGTGTTTAACAGTTAGTTTTCATTGCAGGTTCTCAGCATCACTGTATCTTGTAAAGAAGATGGTACTTCCTTAGGTCCACAAGCACACGTAGCTTGGTATGGTTCGTCGACAAGTTCTCTCATGTCGTGTGACCAGCTTAGTCCGTTCTTAGAAACCTTCAAGGTACGTTTCATCTCTGAATATAATTACGAAAAACTATCTTTTTGTGGCTTCTGGTCTAAACAGTTTCGGAGTTCGCAGTAACATTAAACCAATTAGCAATTTAGGCTAAGGTGCTGTCCTTTATTGGCATTTCTCTTAATCCCTTTTTTTAAAGTCTGTTACCAAGAATAAGAATAACTGCACACTTTCATCTCGAAGGATGAAATGTACTTTTTATAACAAAGCTTTTTTTCTGTAATGCAGAATAATCTTTATAAGAGCATTCTCTTGAGTAACTGTTTTAAGAATTGCCATACCGGAATTTCAGATCTCTTTCTTTTTATTTATAACATTGTGTCTCCAAAAAACTAATACAATGAAAATTTTCATTCATATTTTCAAATTATGATATAGTTGTGTACTTCATGAATTTTTTCTTGTTTCCGATTCTACCTTTCGCATCAAGGGCGCAGTATTATTGCAGCATTTCTAATGTACTGCCAGAATTTTAGGAAATATGCTTTCGAAACTAGCCTACTGAACTTTGAAAACATCTACATAATAATAAAGTTCATTTTTGTTGTACCTTTGAAGAAAAATTCGTGGTCACTGGAAATCAAACTCAATTCAACACATTATCAAAGATAACAGAATTGAAACTCATGAAGAATAAGTGGCTGATAATAATTTTAATCGATGCGTGAAACACATATTTAGTTACGTAACAAGTTTTTACACGTAGTTTCGTCATTCACTTTCAGCTAAGATTAACAAATAAATTAACTTTTTTGTCCAAAATGAAGATAATAATCAAACTCAAATGGAGCTGCTAAGCCGTTGTAATCTTTTATGGAAAAAAAGACCGAATAATATTCAAAATAAGTGTAAAAGTAACAAACAGTTACAAAACTTTTATAATAATTAGAGAAAAATGATAATACAGTTGCATACAAATATGAAGCTATAAATGATATGAAATATTTTAATAGATTAGAAATGTGTTTGGGTCCATTGTTCTAATTGTATTTATGATTGTATGCGCCCAAAAAAAGTTTGTACAAATTTTAATTTCAAGGAAACATATTCATTTTATCATTTCTAAAAAATATGATCTTTTTAGAGTTTCAAAATTATTAATCGTCTATTTAGTTTTTTGTATTCCATAATTTCTAAAACAATACTCCAATACAATTGAAATTCAAAATCAGGCAAAAATGTGTTCGAGAAAAATATTTAAACATCTCGAAATTCGTATTTTTCTTGAACAGGTATATTTCTCATTGAAAATTTGAATTTCTTTGGATATAGCCCCGTGAAATCAGTTAAATGTGCGTTGCTTTATTGTTTGAAAATTTATTGTTTTAATGGTTTGAAATTAGTAAGTAGAGCCTTTGCAAAAGCTATAAAATTATATTCTGAAGATTTATGTGGAAACGTTAACATCACAAAGATATGTTCAAAATCAGAGAAAAATTAAGGAATCCCGTACGTTGAATTAAGTGACCATGCCAAAAAAAGATTGAAGTTTTCAAAACAACAAAGAAAGTAAATTGTGAAGGAATATTTTTAAATAAGATTTTTTAATTGCAGAGCATACAAGTTTGAAATGATTGTTTTTCAAACAAACACAATACCCAGATTCTTCCAAAATTTGAACATAAAAACATGTTCTTAAAATATGTAATCACTTTCACGTTTTAAATTAAATCGCGAAACGAAAAAAAATCAACGAGAAATACGAAAAGTCTCCAATTTTCAAAAATTGTGTACCCCTAATTCGTGAGTACTGCGATGTTTCTACTGAAGACCTAACACACAACTTACTTTCTGTTTAGACGCGGTTCAACAAAAAAAAGAGGGGACCTTACAAAGAGGCGATTCGACAAGCGCAAAATGAGGCACGAAGTCAAATTACGCCCAACTCTGCAGGCAGTGTTCTGGACGTTTGTGGATCGCCACGAGAGGTGAACGTTTTGTCCTAAAAGAGACTCAAAGTTCTTAGACTCTCTTTTAACTGCCGAGAGTCTGTTGTCGAAGAGGGGTGATAGGACGGATCGGAATTGTAATGTAAAATAACTTTTGTACATAAAAGTTAGCGCTAATAGTTATTGAACGTCGTTACGATATCAAATTCACGCCGTAGTCGTGATGCTTGGCCAAATCTCATCCCGGCAATCTGCGTCAAATCTGATGTGGGTTTAGAGACAGATGTGGAAAAGTAGCGATATTTATTCGCGGTAATTTCACTTCACTGTTTATTGGCAATCTTCATAAGGTTGGAAAACGATTACTGTGATATCGAAAGAAGTTCGCGCAAGGACACAGTTTCTTTTGTCGAACCTTCAAGCATTTTTCCAATAGACCGCTGCTATTAGTTTTCTGAATCCAGCGGAAAGCTGACTTCTTACATTTGCTTTCCTTCAAGGATGTAGCTTAATTTTTTAGATATGATTTTTTAACATCCAAATAAGTATAATGTGATCAGAATTTATATCAAATTCTCTGATTTAAAACGTTCAAATGACTATTCTGCCCTCTTGAGGAAAAACTTACTCAAGTGACATTGTCGTTCAGGTCAATTTTAACACTGCCACATATAAGGAAATTAACCGTAACGTGAAGTTACTTTTAGTAAGTTTTCCCTTGACTCGACAGTATTTTAGGATAAGTTTTTTAAGAATTTGAATGAAAGCTTTAATAAATCTATTTGAAAACTCAATATTCGAAAAGAATGAACAAAAGTGGCAGAATTAATATTCTCGAAGTCAGTTCAATGTCTGGATCAGAATAAAAACTTCTTACGCATACATTGGCCTTTTGTACATATTACTCGATGTTGAAAATTTTGACAGTCACAATGTTTCCAGTCTAGGCGTTAGTTTGATGAGTCAAACCGAACATTTGTTCGTACGGTACTTAACAAATCGAACATTCTCTCGATCCATTCCATTAATCTCGTTTTAATGCTATCCTTCATCTGTGGCAAGAAAAGATGGACTCTGCTGTCTTTTTCAAATTCCTGTTTTTGAATTTCTCAACCAAATCACTCCTCAAGGAACAGAATTTGTTTTTGTTTTCATTCCTTTCATATTTTTACGCGTTATTGCCAATTTGTTATCAATTTCCTAATCGGAAAAAAGCGAGCATCCATCTTTCTGATTTAGTTATTTTTATTGTTACTTGAATGTTCCGATATATCCATCCTAAAAGAACTTCTCTTGGAGACTGCTCTTTGAGTTAACCCCTCGTTTTAGTACGCATCAGACAGGTTTATTATTTACTACTCTCTGGTTTCTTATACAGTTAAGAATTTTCTTTTATTTCTCCGGATCTTATATTAAATGCATTTTAATTCTTTTGAATCGCTTGGAATCACTGATCTCTATATACTAACTGGATGGTGTATCCCGTGTGGGAAACGTCTGACAACGTGTTACGAATTGAAGGCCT
>WSXT02233579.1:0-16090 GCA_011762715.2 Neuroterus valhalla | reverse complement strand
TTCGCATTAAAACGGCCACTTCGGAATTTGACCGACCGATCGTCAAGCTCTGCTTATTGCCTTTATCATCCAAGGCTACTGCGGAATTTTTAGAAAACTCTTCACAAGACTCGCGTTGAATAGAAAATGTCGAGTAGCAAGGTGTCTGATTGCTAGGGCACTTGCTTCTAATCTAGGGTAAGAAATCCATAGATTATGTTTGTGCATCTTATGAAATGTATGTTTTATTGGAAAATTTATGTATTGATATTGTGTTTTGTTTGTTCTTGCTTTCAAACTAAGTTTTCATAGCGGGCGGCATTGCAACATTTTGTCGTCAATTAACGTCAAATTAACTTGATGCCCATTATGATTATTTAAAAACTATTTTGTCATGGCGGGCGGTAGCCCGTTCTATAAGAATTGTTTATTTCTCTTCTCTTTTTTTTCGTGATGCACTTGCACACGAAGCGGGCGGTATGTTTGGAATATGAGCGAGAAGTTATATTTGAATGTATTTTTATTTATAATATGTAATTATTTGTAAGTGTATTATAGGTGTATCTGTAAGTCAACAGCTTGAATGATAATGAGTCAGTCTACGCCTAATCGAGCTTCGCGTAAGTCGTACGATAACTGTACGCGGGAATAATTGCCGCCTTTGCAGATGTGTAATTGTACACCCTTTTTTTCAACTCGCCATGAATAACAATGAAGTTATCTTTTTATATATTCTTGCCAAATTCCTAGTTTATCATTCAAATTGATCATTTCTTTACATTTTCCCACTCCGCAAATGCCGAGCATGTTCCTGAGCAGTGTAATTAATTATTACTGATAATCAATAGCTCAGTTATCAACACAACCTTTTCAATATTTAAAGCGTACAAATAATTTAAAAGTTCAGCTTTTATAATTTTGACCGCATTTTAACTCAAATTCTCTTGTTCACTTGAAAGCTAGGTGTTTTCAACGAAATGCGATTTCTGCCGCACAATTCCTTGAATTATTATCTTATTTCAGCCACTCTGTGACTATTAAAACTGCTTTTACATAGGTATTACGATATAAATAGTATCTACTCGCTTCTTATCAAAGCGTACACGTCTCATGCTAACGGCATTTTCCACGGAACTTTAAAATCGTACTACTTGTCAGTGATAAACGCTCAATTACAGCGAAGCTTTCAGTTACTCGTGATCCGTGACGGATGTTCAATCATTTTTAATTCATGGGCCTGTCATAATAGAGTCATTTTCATTAATTTAATTAACTTTCGAAATTCCCATTAAAGCTGGGTAGTCTGGTAACGATTCCTTTCTGAATACTTATACAAGTCAAGTGAATAAATTCAGTGAGTAATTAAAGTTCTCTATGATAAAGAAAACTGATACGTTTTAACGTTTCCGAAGGAAACGCTTATACAGTTTTTCTGTACAAAATGAATATATAATCTCATTTCGTGAAGAAGTTGAATTTACGAGCAGACGTATACCTTTTATTGTAATAAATTTTATTGTGCCTGATAAACACGAGCACTTTTCACTGATTGTCGTGCGATACAAGGCCCTCATAATAGGGAAGCCCAAGAGGCTAAATGGGAAGTAATTTACGCGTTGCGGAAACCTATTGAATTGTGAAGATTAGGTACGAAAAAGAAAAGAACTTTATATTATATATGCCCTTTCACTGCGGGGGTAAGTGTGTACAAATTTTCAAAAATGTTAAAAAAATTTGTTACAAAGAAATATCAGAGTGCGTTAGACATTAATTTCTTATACGCCCTACGTGCTTCTGGTAAGGAAGAAATATTAATCTGCCGTGTTGCAAGATGGGGGTGGCCGCATGACGGGGTAGAAAACGAAAAGAAAAAAAAATTATTCGAGCTTATTAGATATTCAAGAGGAATGTTAACTGAACTCTGAAAGGTATTATATTCTAAAGACTGACGATTTGGACGCGACCAGCAGTCATGGTCGATTTTCGGAAATGTAAAAAGAAATCGTGACCTTGAATTACTCAAGCTCATCAGATTTATATGCAGGTGGTTCAGCTTGATGTATTAGCTGTGCTGACCTAAAATCTGACAATTATGTCAAGAATTCTCGTTGTTCTGATAGTTTGAAAGAAAATTTTTATTCTTTGTTTTATTACTGAATGGAATCATTACTATTATTACTCATAGTAGTAGTACATATAAAGCTTGCTAAACTTTTTAAAAATACACTAAACAAGCCAAAGCGTCATAAATTTACGAACGCGAACGCCTTGTTGTATTGTGTTATTGTGATCAGCTGGGATGGCATCATGGCCACAGAAAGTAGTGTGGGGACGGTGCGAGAGAGTGAGAAATAGAGAAAAGAGTCAGGAGGGGAGTCAGGCGCAAAGTGGGAAATCCATAGTTCTCAGCACCTGCACGTACCTTATTTTATTGATAATTTTAGCTTTTTCACCGTGTAGAAACCGGCAGATTGTATTATATCCGTAACTCTCATATGATTTCCTCGAAAATGAAAAAAAAATTTAACCGCGCTCGAATATTTTCAGGTGAAGTTTTTTTTTCAAACTAGTGCCTCGCTTATTTTCTTATGCTGTGGTTAAATCGTCAGAATATTGAAATTTACACTTTTCTGCATGTAATTAACTTATCTTGTGTCAATCTGATTAGTTCGAGTTAGTTCAAGGATAGTTTTTTTTTACTACTCTGATCGGCTGCCCTTGACGCACCGCTTTATATTAAGGGTTCATATATGATGGTGGTTCATAACAGGGTGCAGGGTTTCTTCCTTTATGTTTTTCTGGCGAGCTTAAAAAAAACCCATAATCCCCGCTTGGGCTCCCCTACTGTAAACAGATATCAATCCAGACTAAGATTTTTCATGAATTCCTCACCTCAGATAAATAAAGCCCTCATAATAAAGGCAATTTTCATAAGATGTTCGCATTTTTGGACAAATATATTACAAAATACCGAACGATCCTAATCAAACTCAATTTACTGGCGACATCAATCGCACACTCAGTGAAGCCATGATGACATCTATGGCAGAGTGATCCGCCAAACAACAATGAATCGTAAACATCGCTAATTATGACGGAAAAAGCATGTCCGTTAGGGTCTTTATTTAAGTTATCATAAACGGAGAATCATCAGTGTCAACTGAATGTGTCCCTAGTAAAACTTATGCGTGGTATCTGCATGGAATTTGTACTATGAGAATGAGATGAAGAGAAAACGTAAGTTAATTCTTTGATCGCGTAGTTCTTTTAAAATCACGAGCCCAAGCCGCACTCCAATGTAGATCAACTCTTAGCCCCGTTGAATGATTGTGCTCTTTAATCCTCTGAACGTGGATTACCAGATAGTATCTCGGATTTAGCAGAAGCAATCCCTCAAGTTTATAAAATGCATTAAAAGTCTCGCTCGAATACGAGGCGCGACAACAATGAAATCCTCATTAACCAATAAGTTATTATCATGATCCAAGGTATCATAAACCTAACTACTCAGAATCACGGGGCCGTAGTCCTAGTCCTCGCGTGCGTCTCGCGAAGACTTCAGACTCACATAAAAATGTTGACTAGAAAAAAATACTCCAGGTATAATAAGGCATCCCCATTTACCGGAAGCTACTTATTGTAAGAATAACTATATTCCTCCGTATCAATATCCTTATATGGCATATAACCCTTATCCTTATCAACTGCTCCTCTACTAACTACCGGATATCCGAATTCATATATCTCGCATAATGGAACGGAAATCCTCGCACGTTTTCCATCTTCATATCCCAAAATTACAGAACATTCAAACTAATAATCCACTCGCCGAACAGACGCAATGACGAGAACGGGAAAATGGAAGCGTCATATAAGCGTAAAAATTCTAAAGAAACGCGACAACATTTTACGCACGATTTAATCTCGAATTCCCAGCAATAGAATTTTTATCTCCTGACTTCAATTATTCGAAAGCTTTATTTTTAGTTGACACTGGAGCTGACGTAAATTTAATAAAACTAGATTCTCTCAACGTAGATCTACTAGTGTCAGAGAATGAATCTGTCCAGACGGCGAAAATCACGCAAACCAAAATTCTCACATAAGGCACAGTAAAACTGAAACTGAAAGATTCTATTGTAACTTTTCACGTTGTTTCGTCACTTTTTCCTATGAATATAGATGGCACTTTTAGGACGAAAATATCTCCGGCAGGAAAACGTAAAATTCATTTTTACATTATAATATAGTTACGCATTCTATCCCTACAAAACCTATCCCTTTCATTGATGAAGAATCGATAACTGCCCTCGAAAAATAACTGATTCTAAAGGTATAGCTGTATCGTCCACTCTAAGGCTATATTTAGTTGGCAAAGAATATCAAGGCTGTATTTTTGAACATACTATCAACACAAATGATAGAAAAGGTTTGCGCACCTAAAAACGCTACTGAACAACTGCGTTTTATCCCTCAACATCCTACCACAATTCAATTTTACCTCAATATAATATCACCAGTCAAGAATTTCTATAAAGAACGAATAAAGGTCTTATTAACATTTCAAAACTTTTAAGGTCAAATATTACTATCAATCAACAAAATAGCAAGTTAGGTATCTATGTTACAATATTGTTTTTTTGAGATACAAAAAAGGAAGAGATTGCACATTCTCCAATTAAACTACAAAAAAAAAAACAATACTATTCGCTATGTGCTGACGGTTGGAGGGGAGGGCTGGCGCTGCCGTCGAATTTTACACGTATTCTTATGGCAGCGTCCCCCGAAAGTAACCGTGACCGCCACGGTACTAACTTCTGCTCCATAAGATTTAACATGGGAGCGTCCCGCAAAGTGAGGGCGCCAGTAGACTTGCACGGTGTCAACACCAGTTAAGGGAATCGATAAGGTAAGCTGAGAAAAAAATCATTTTCTCCCTTGAGTCCATGAATTTTCATGCTTATAGTTTACCTACCAAGCTAATGAAGCACCATCACTACGTAAGAAAATAAATAAGCGTTTGTACTGAAAATTTGAACAATCTTGCATTCTAGTAGTAGAAAGAAGACGGAGAGAGAATAAGATACAGAGAGTTAGGTTAGACTAGTCGTATCCATTCTTTCAAGTCAAAGTATGGCCGTTTCAGCTTTGTCTCTAATAATAAACTTAAGCTAGAAGAAATGAACTAATTCAACTTGAATTTCCGTTTGACCATTCCTTTTTGAGTTAATTATCCCAAAATCAAATGCATGTCAAGATGAATTAAAGGCTAGGTTCAAAAATTTGAAAATCTGCGGCATTATTCTATGGAATTTTGAATTTCAATTGCATGTGGATCTTTAGATAGTTAAAGCTACATATTTTAATTGTGAAGAAAAGTATAAGAATACAAGTTTAGAATCCTAAAAGAAATACATAAAAAGCAAAAGATTTCAGACTCTTGTACTATCGAAAATAAGGCAAATCATTCAAAGATTATAGTTAGTTAGGTTTTTCACTCCATGTATACCCTTTTTGGGTTTTTACATATCTATATTCCCCCTTCCCAGGAGTACGTCAGACATTGAACCTTTCAACTCAAATCCCTTCCCGAAACCACCAATAACCTCAACTCTTATAATAAGCCTCCAAGCAATGCCTGACGTACTCAATCCTGTGGGATTTTTAAATCTCTGAAACCCCTACCGTCTGCAGACGGATTTTTTATTTCAAACGCTCTCATTCGCCTGAACCTTTGGTCAGAGGAGAGGAAAACTGCAGAAAACCAAAACTCCTGAGCTCGACAGCAGTTAAACGTAGTGAAAACACGACTAAGCGTGAATCCCGAATAGTCACCCACCCGAGCGCCAACCGCGCTCGTTCATGCATCACATTCGTGATCCCGACCAAGTTGAGAATTACCACGCAGTTACTGCCGTCGGTTCATTCAAAGATTATATATACAAAAAGTTTCTTGACTCACAATCAGTTGAAATTAATTGTATAAAAAAAAATTCATCGTCAAAATTGATCGTATTCACGAATGTTTAATAATAAAATTACAATACATAAGGTTAACGAGTTAATATCAGTTGTTATGTTCATCGGGGACGATGAAGTATTTTAAGAAGGGAGAACTGTTACATCCGCAATTCTTAAAATATGTCGTCACGTCTTTCCAGAGGCTACTCAACTCGCATTGAGATTAACGAGTAATATTTACTCTCATATAATCAGATGCACTACAAGGAGATACGTCTGACTGCATTAATTACACATAAGAGTGGATGACCATACGGAGACTTTCGTCACGGAATGGCTCCGCGATTACGTTGCATTGTGACAGCAAAAAACCCCAGTACGGGTAAGCCATACTTACAAACACGAATATGAATAACAGATATAAACTAAAATAGATATGGACATAAATATAATGTGTAGGAATGCAAACCAGGGTGGTCAGTTGGTCGTGGGGGCTAAGGCATGCGCTTTGGACCCACGCCGCGCCGACTGGTTGTGGGTTCGATTCCCGCCTCGCACTCTGGAAGAGCTTCAGCGGCCCGCGCGATGAACACTTGCCTAGCAAGGGAGTGTTCATCTCTGGAAAGTCGTGGTGCCGGTACCTTTAGGGGAAGAAGGTTACTCTAAGTACTTAGGGCTGGTGTTATTGGTGGTTCGGAATCCACCTTAAGCTGTAGGTCCCCCTTACTTACTACTATGGTAGTGGTAGGGTGTGTAAAAGAATAGTGGAGAGGTACAAGAAAAATGTAAAGCCTCAGGGGGTACATTGCATCGACCAATCACCATCATTCAGAATGCAAACCATTGTTACGCACCTAGTATTATGTAACATTCACTACAGAAGTGAATGAATCTACGGACATTGTAACAACAGTGTAATAGGAAGCATCTGTTTGCATTAATTATAGTTCAGTTAATATAAAGATCCGTACTTCTGAAAGGTCGAGAGTGAAGACGCACAAATCAGTGACCGCAGCGGCGTACCTCAGCCATTGGTCATCCGTTAGTAGCCGTTCGAAACTCATGCGAGAGTCGCGGGTATCAAGTAACATCTCGCAGTATAACTGAAAAACACAACTGAAACGAAAAAGGAATTGTAAGTTATTGATATTCTATTCTTATTTATATTGTACTTTTTTGCTGTATTTTGTGTTTGTAACAAACCTTATATAAATTAAACCTACCTGAATCGTTGAAAAACATTTACATTGACACAATCCCCATAGGATTGATAAGTGAAAATGAATGCCCACAAAAATAAATGATCAGGCTCTACAAATCTCACTTAATAAGCATCGTTACCTCTCTCAAATTATCCTAACGCCAAACTGTCCTCGCCTTTACTCGTGTCGAAACAGCTGCTATGGAGATCAGGGACTATATAAACCCCAGAGCTACCCCTTTTAATGTCTCACATTCCCGGTAGTCATACCGACAACTTCAATATACGAATCGCGTGCCTAAAGCCTTCGAGAACTAACAAGGGGAGGTCTAGGTATAGGAAATTCGAAATTCGTTCGGACTATCTTTCATCGATAGTTTATTGAAATTGATGCGACACGTTTCTTGGCTTTTTTAATAGTGGACCTCCGGTTTGGAGATATAATTTTTTGTAAACCCAACTTATTGCTAACTGATAGATAAGCTCCCTTGTGAAAGAATGGCGTGCCATCAATCATAGTGGCCCAGCGGTACGGTCGTCTTCCTGGAATCCCAACATTGCTGGTCAAATGGAATATCTCTAAAAAAATGTTTCTTGTGATTTATTTATCATTTTTTTATTTATTAATTCATTTATTATATATTCATCTTTTTATTCATTCATTCATTCATCTATGTATTTATTTATCAGTTATTGTAAGTGCTTTTATGATGCATATCACCCGGAAAATTGTAGGAATTAATTTATTGCACAATAAATAACAAAAATAATTATTTTCTGAGATATTCCATTTGACTTATTTCCATTGTGACTCATATTCCAAATATTTTTAGCTGCACATTTTCAGTTGAAAAACCGGAAAAACATTATTGAAGGAAGAAAAATTTCCACCGAAGAGTTTCGAACCAGCAATGTTGGGATTCTGGGACGACGACCGTATTGCTGGGCCACTATGATTGATGGCATGCCATTCTTTCACAAGGAAGCTTATCTATCCGTTAGCAATGGCTTGGATTAACGAAAATCTATATTTCTGAAACGGAGGTCCACTATGAAAAAAACCAAGGCACGTATCGCATCAATTTTAATAAACTTTCCGGATTAATTCCACGGTGTTTACGTTCGTGAAGGATTCAACAGTGAATTACTTCCGAGTAAATTCAATTCAATATCCGGTAGAATTCCGTCGGTGTTCTACATCATAGAGCGGAGATCCAACCGACAATACAAATCTCTCTTGCCTTTTTAAGGAAGAAAGGTAGACGTAAGTTTCTAATTGTATTCAACATAACCATTCATCTGTTTTTTTACATAATAAACCTGTTAAATCTAAACCCTCTGAAGTATACATTTTATTTGCACATTTTAATCCGACACAGTCCACGTAGGGCTGAAAAGTGATCCGGAACGCACAACTAAATATAAATTGTCTTACGATATTTTATAGTTATAACAAACATATAACTCTTGACCTGCGTTGTAGTTGTATAGATGAAATAAAATTTCTCCAACAGGAGAGATTTTGATTTTAATCCAACATTATCTTCCGAAAGTTTTGGAAAATAAAAAAATTCACTGTATTGCATTCTGTGAACAACCAACTTCGGGTCTTCATCTTTTGCATCTCTTATGGTGTTGCACCACTGATCTCGTGTTGCCATAGATCGGTTTCAGCTTCGGTATCAATCGCGGAGTGCATGAAATCTCCATCAGTCTGTCTATGTCCTTTGACTAGATATCCAGTTAATATGTTTCTTGATAAACTGAAAATACCCAAAACGGCATGGAGATTCATTATGTCTATTTATGAAATTATATTTTTTGCAACGATTCTATTAATGGAGCGCTCTTCGTTGCCGATCAGAGGAGGTATTTCTCGCAATTCAAACATGCTCAGGGAATTGATATAATCTATTTTATTTAATATTCAAGATATAAACTAAGTCATTTTCATTTGCAGAATAGCTGGGCATCCTTTAGCACAAAATGAGCGTTGTCTTCATATGTTCCTACAAGAGTTAATAATCGACAAAAACTATGTTCCTGGGAAAATAAGGAATACCTAATTTGGATGAACAAATTGTCAGTTACCGAGATTCGCAGCATGACACAATCTGAATTTTGTTACAAACTGGCACCAGCGACGATTGAGTACTCTTCGCCAAGCCCAAGAATTGGGAGACTTTGTGCTGAAACAGTTGACTCGTAAAAAGAAGTGGGCGACTATGTATAAGTTTTTTTATCTTATTAAATATAAAAGAGATATAAATGTGTCATACTATATCAATTTGTGTTTGACACCAGGAACTGATACTGCCTAGAACAAAATAGTATCTTGAAAGCAAATAATAAAATATTCTCTTTTTCAATCTAGCTACCTTAGCAGCGAAAATCTGCATCAAGATTTTTTTTTAAACCTCCTTCGAGTTTTCGACTCAATGTTCCATCATCAGCCACAGACTAAGTCAAGTGCCTGATGAGTTAAAGGTATTAAGAATTTACTCCGATGTTTGAAATTTCTTCGAATGATGTTTTAGTAGGCAAAAAGTAAGGTGTATGATGTAGTTGAACCAAGAATTATGATTATTTTTTTATTTGACCTTTTCCTTGGATTTTTTAACCTAGTGTTCCATCATCAGCCACGGACTAAGTCAAGGGCTCAGTGATTCAAAGATGCTCAGAATTCACTACGATGTATGAAATTTCCTGCAATTATGGTTTAGTAGGTACAAAATTAGGTGTATGGTGTAGTTTCAAGTTCGGTCTTGTAACGGTGTTTTCGTTACGCAGCGTCAGTGTGTATTAAAGGTGACATGAGTTGCCACTAGATGCTTTTTTTTAACGGCCAACTGTTACTCCACAGTATTTTAGTTTCCCTTTTTGCCTTCCGAAAATTTAGCTTCTCCACCTTGTCGAAGTCTCTTTCTAAATCCACAAATACACTGAAAACTTATTTGTTTGCTAATTTATTCCTATGTGTCTCAAGCTAGATATGTGATCTGCGCGTGATCACCCTGGCATAAATCCACATTAGACATTTCAAATCCTTTCCTTAGTCACATATTCTCATGACCTTATTGATAAGTATTATGGAAAATATTTGGCCCACCTACTTAATGCAGATAATTTTTTCCATAAGAACAAAATCATGTTCATACTAAGCAACTAAATCTCTATAAGGCGGTGTGTCTATTCACAACGGCAGTTCCACTAAACTTCAATCATGCAAAGGAATTGTAAAAAAAAAAGCCAGGACCAGATGAGTTATTAGCGGTTTGTGTTGTATCCTGAGGAAGGCATCAGTTCTCTTGCAGTTTTGCCTTTAAGATGGGAGACGACAATTCATTTCTTTATAAATGTGACAAGAATTCTTAACCCTGAGTAAAACTAAATGAAATAATACTTTATATCTTCGCGATTTGTGAAACCTCTATGTTACATAAAAACTATTCCTCATTCATTCATAAAAAAGAGGTTTCGATTATATTGAAAAGATAGTTGGATTTCCGAGGCGATTTTCGAGATCAAAGGTGCACAGACTGGTGAAGTTTGCGCAATAGTTAGTTATTCATGTTCTGTTGTCCGGCCACTCTGATGTCCCCGTTCGATATATAAAGAAAGTGGGGTGATAATAGCTGACATAGGTAAGAGAGAAAGAATACCAGCGCATGAAATTTGTTACTGGGCATAAATTCTATTTTGCTCAATTTTGAAAAGATTACATTTCGTGTGTTGAAAAATATGTTTGTTTCAACCTTCATTTTCCATAATTTGATTGTGAACAAGATTATATTACGTGTATGAGGTAATATTTTCCGACTTTCATTACCTAATTCGAAGATATATTTTTTCAAAAGAATGCTTATGTCTAACGGAAAGGGCGTGAAAAGCCTTATTCTCTATGAGGAACAAGATTCTCTGATTAAGATTACCAGATGATGGACAAAATCCTAAATAAAAAAATGTTCGGTTTGAGTGACATTAAAGAAATTAGAAATCTAGAACAAGCTATATTTTTACATTCTTAAAGCCCAAATAAAAAAATTAAATCAAGAGGCGGCAACAGAAGTAACTAAACGATTGCAAAGAATATTTGGCTCTTCCACAATGGCAATGTTTCCGCTTTTCAAACAGGGTGCCTATGCAATTCGGGCCAGGAGGAGATGGGTTTACACGAAGAAAAAAGGACAAATATCTTGGTCTGCAAAACATTGAAGGTGATTACAACGTTGGAAGGAGGATATATGCTTTACCAAATATGCTCGTTGAGATATTGTTGTATTATATTGTTATATTGCAAGAAAAAAAATAATAGAGACAAGAGCTATATGTAATTTTTTGCTTGTTCTCCATATTTATACTTCTATTATTTGTTCTTTTATTGATTCTTCACAGTCTTTCAAATCAGATTCGCTCTCGCTGTTAGAAGTAGCCAAATGCTATGGTCTACAATAATCGTTATCTCAGGTGGTAACAGTCCGTTCAGGAATTTAAAACACTTTCAAACCGATTCTCTGAATACGTAGAGCGTCTTAGTTATTAAGAAAAATCCTGAAATTCGAGCATAGTCATTTTGTTTTGCAACACATTAAGAGTTTGAAGTCCAATACCATTAGAGTTGACTTAATATTATTTATCACAGCTCTGATCCATTAAACACTACCAAAATATGAGTGCGTCAGAAGTTTTAAAATCAGAAGCTGAATGGCGATTTCCAAATTTCTGTCTAAACGTTTATCTACTTAGAAATTAGGTTTTGATTGTCATAAATCAACGTGCACTTTTTGTGAACTAAATAAATGGATACAAATTATTCATTGCAACATGAAGCACTTTGGTAGCGATAAAAGTTACGTTTAATTTGTGCGCGCAGAAAGCACTCATGCGCAACGAATATGACCGTGAGTCCCGCATAAGGTCACACGACGTACTTTGTAAACAATGATCGAAGAGCGAAAACAACCTCAATTCCGAATCCCCAAAATTTATTATCAAAATTTTGAGTCAAACTCAATTTAAACTGGAAACACGAAACCGAATAAAGAAACCTGACAGGGTGTCCATTTTGACAATTTCGACTAGATTTTAATTCTAAATTAAACTCAGGTCAGGTTAAATTGAAAATAAGATGATGAACCCAACCGTAATGGAAAGCCACCATGATAGCATGGATTTGGAGGGTACAGCTGCACTTCCAATCCCAAAGACTGACACTAGCCATGTGACATCGAGACAATCGATTAGAACCCTCAAAATAGATCAATGGGTCGTGGTAAAGGTTCTGCGCTAAGAAACAGAAAGACTTCTAGAACAAATAATAGATTAGATAGGAAGAGAATAGTTCAGTCTACAAGTAAGGAAGCAAATCAAATCAGAGATGTACAATCCGTACCCCGTGGCAGCGCCTAACAAAGAATTGAAACTATGAACAGAGCTTTTGAATCGACAAATAAAACTTTCTTTTAGGATGATGCAAAATTACAAACATTAAGCACGTCAGCCCTAATGAATAATGGGAGACAGCGCATACATTGAACTATCTATCTCGAAAATATAAATTGGTCGGAATTTCGCTCAAACCCATCGGCCCATAGTTCTTTCAAATATAGAAAAGGATTAACTGAACCTAATTATAAGAAAAATGGAAGCTCATAACGTAAAAGACAATCAGTATAATTGGATTTAAGGGGGGGAGTACCCGAAGGCGTTTCAAGAAATATATTTTTTTTATTGTCTTAATCGACAGGTATATGTTTTCAGAAAATCATTGCAAAATTTCAAAAGCCGATTTTGAAAATTATGGAAGATATGCAACTTGAAAGTGGTTGGCGTCGATCCGAACGAGCGCGCTTGGCGTCAAGGATCCCTGCTGCGCGCGTAATCTAGATTACCGTGTTGTTTTTTTTGCGAGAATTCAGTGTGAAGAATACGACTTTTCCTCTACGAGACTGGTGGGCCGATAAGCGTCTAATTTTCCTCTTCCTCGACCGCAAACTTTAAACGGCGTATTCTCGGAACCATGTTTTTCAAAATGGCGTAAAGGATTACGGAAAAAGTATTGAACCGATTTTCTTCATCCAGCTTTTTTTTCAAGGGCACAAAAAACTACCCTAGATAGACTACGGACATAAAGAAAAAATTATTTTCAGATCATTTTTAACGTGAAAATGATCGAAAATTTTCTCAAAAAAGCGAAATTTTCTTTTGAAGCCTCATTTTATTGGTTAATATCCGAATTTTCTAAAGATCGTAGTCTATCTAGGATGAAAAACCCTCCCGAGTAAAATGATGTTTGGTTTTACGATTTCAGATGAAATCGTTGCGGTCAACGGCAACACGACTTACGAGAACCACCAAAAGTTAATTAATTAATTTTTTTTCATAATGTAAAATATATTTTTTTTTTTCTTCAAACATTGCCCTAGAAATATTTGATATCAATTGTATGTGCGCTGTGTTCATTTTCCCAAAAATAAATCGCGAAAAAGTACTTTTTTTCGGCCTTTTCGGGTACTTCCCCCCTTAAGGGGAATGTACAAGAACCTAGTCGATCTTCTCCTAACAATACGGAAGCTATATAACTGATTGGCCTATTAAATTTCGAAATGATAAAGAAGACGGTCCCGTTCTTTTCACAGCAGAACTCGGAAGATTTGAGCGTGAATATAAATAGACGATCACGATGTTTTTCAAAATTTGGACGCATTATTGTTAGAAGATGCTGAAGATTGATGTTCCATAAATGAAACTTCTTGAAGAACACTATCAGACTCCAATATGGAATGTATATAAAACGTAATGATTTCAAAACTTTTGAGGGATTAGAAGATTTAGGAAAAAGATGAGAAACTGAGATAGCCAAATGAAAAGTCCTAGGACAAGTTTCACAAATTGCTGAACCGAAAATCGAAGCAAAAAACGAACAAAAGAATCACAACATCAATGAAATAAAAAAACCCAGGCTGCAGTCGAGTTGCGTCCCATGGTTGAAATCCACAGGGGGTCTAGCTGAAATGCTTCCTCTCTCTCATCTCCCACTAGTCGACTGGCCGCCGTGGCATCAGAGGAGTGGGAGTAGTTCAGAAGAAGTCAATTGCTTCAAAAGTTGAAGCAACTACTACACTCTATTCACATTACTTCTCACTATTGGTGCATACGTGTGTGTTTTTGCTTCCCACCTCAAATTTAAAGACGCAAAAAGCAATTTGAATATTATTTTACACATGACGATTGCTATTTTATTATATTTTGATCTTAACCCGTGGTTACCACACTCCATCTGCGCATACGTGTTTACCACACTGGTGCGAATTGGGATTTCGAAATTACAAATTTTAGTTACTCGTGCACTAATAAATTGAACATAACCTACAATAGATACTTTTTGGGGTGAAAATTACTGATTTTTTCAAAATTAAAAAAAAAATTTTTATTTTTTTTGTAATACTCGAAATCTTACTTTTTTTTAAATTGAAGATGAAAGTACATATTTTCAAAAGAAATTACCAACTACACATTAAAAAGAAAATAGATATTCTTATGGCTGACTGAATATAAGGTATTTTCAAAGTATAGTAATATCAGTCAACACTTAATCTAAAAGTGTAAACACATTCAAAAATTTAATAATTGATGAATAATAATAGTGTTTATTGTTTAAATATTATTAATTATAAAATATTATATATACCCGGCTGCTGTGCAAGTTATAACCAGAATTCGATGCGCCAGCCATTCTGAAAGAAAAAGAAAGTCAATCAGTACTTGTTTTTACTAATTTTATTTACTACCAGTATTCATTATTTCATTATTTAGGAGCCTCAAACTAAGGGAATTTCAAAGAGGAAAATCGGGAATTCGGAAAATTTACGAAATTAACACGTGAGTGTGATTTTTTAGTAAATTTATATTAAAATAAAAAAAAAAAAGTATGTAAAATTACTCACCTCTGAAGCGAATGAAGTAAAAAAAACGATTTTTAGTCGAAATTCAATTTTTTTGTATGCACACACTTTGCAACCTATGTAACCACATTGGTGCAAATTCGCACCAAGCCTGACTTTGGGAGTCAACCTCACGAACAGTAAGAGGCGAATGAAGCTGGGCCCTAAGTTGCATGACTCAGTATCTGATGTTAATATTTAACGTAGGGGGGGAGAAACCCTTATACCTACCAAGTGACAAGAGACACCTATTTGAAAATTTTTGTGGTGCATATTCACACCAGTGTGGTAACCACGGGTTAAAACATTGAAAAGCAAGCTATTTGAATATTATTTTATGCCTGAAAATTGCTATTTTTATTATGTTTTGATCTTAAAATAGTAAAAAGCAAGCTATTTGAATATCATTTTACACATGCCATTTGCTATTTTAATCAATTTTGATCTTAAAACATTAAAAATCAATCTATTTGAATATTATTTTATGCGTGACAATTGCTATTTGATTATATTTTGATCTGAAAACATTAAAAACCAAGCTATTTGAATATTATTTATGCGTGACAATTAGTATTTTATTGCATTTTGGTCTTAAAACATAAAAAGCAATCTATTTGAATAATATTTTACACATCACAATTGTTAGTTTATTATATTTTGATCCTAAAACATTAAAAAGCAATCTATTTGAATAGTATTTTACACATTACAATTGCTATTTTATTATATTTTGGTCTTAAAACTTTAAAAAGCAATCTATTTAAATATTATTTCACATATGACAATTGCTATTTTATTATATTCCGATCTTAAAACATTGAAAAGCTAGGTATTCGAATATTATTTTATGCATGACAATTGGTTTTTTAAATATTTTATTTACGTAGTATTTTGGGAAATCCCAATTTTAGCTCAAAGTGAAATAAAAATCTCATTCAATGGAAAATATGTATTATTTGTGTATTTATTTCACTTGCTAGTTCTTTTATAGCATGACGATTTATTA
>WSXT02233568.1:0-16091 GCA_011762715.2 Neuroterus valhalla | reverse complement strand
GTTTCTGGATGGATAGGGGGTTGAGGCAAGGATGTCCGCTCAGCCCAACGCTTTTCGCGATCTTAATCGCTGACATGAAGACGAAGCTAGAGGAAGAAGTAGTTGGGGGAGTGAGGGTAAGAGGGGTTAGAATTTGGTCACTTGCGTATACAGATGACATAGTGTTGCTGGCAAAAAGTGAGGAAGCATTGAAAGAGATGATGAAGAGGTTGAAAAGGTACCTGCATAGTAGTCGGTTAGAGTTAAATACAGAAAGGAGAGGGTGAGGAGGGCAAATGTTGTGATAAGGCAGGTGTGGGGATTGGAAAAGAGGTTTTTCACAGATGACTTTGAAAGGAGAATGAAACTGTTTGACTCACTAGTTATGAGCCCGCTACTGTATGTATCAGATGTGTGGAGGGGAAGGAAAGCGAGGTAAATAGGGTTCAGGAAAGGTATATCAGATAGGCACTGAGGTTGGATAGAAGTACACCTAGTTGTATTGTGAGAAGGGAGACAGGGAGAACGAGTTTGGGGATTTCGACAGGTAGCCGGGCATGTAAGTATGAGGAGAAATTCATGGAAAAGGGAGGAAGCAGGCTGGCGAGGGAGTGTTGGTGGGAGAAGGAGAACAGGAGTAGAGAGGGGAATATGGAGGATGAGAGAGAAAGGTATTTTCGAAAAAATGGTCTGCATGAGGATGAAGTCAGAAGAAGTCACGAGGAGGGAAGAAAGATGTATGCGATAATTAAGAGGAACGGCATGGAGAGAGAAGGCAGAAGGGGAGAAGAGGATAAGAGAGTCAAGGTATAATGAGAAATATGGGTGGATTATGCCAATGGAGAGAGCGCGATATTTGCGTGAGAAAGGAGAAAAAGGAAACCAGAAAATAATAGCGAGAATAAGATGTGGAAGCATGGAGGGCGCTAATAGGTTCTGGCTTCCGCAAGAGAAGAGAATTCGCGAGTTGTGTGGAAAGGGGTATGCAAAGGCGGAAAGCTGGTTGAAAGAATGCGAATAGTTGGATAGGAGTGGAGTTAGCATGGAATTATTACTGCATGAAAAAGGGCAGAAAAGGGCGATTGCATGGGCGAAGGGGGTGTTGGGCTAGATGGAGGAGAAGAGAGGGAAGGAGGAATGGACATATTTGTGTAAGGAGAAGTAGATGTAAGAAAGATGTGAATAATGTAAATAGAAGGTAACGAATAGCAAAGAAGGCATAGTAGATAAGGAATTGGTAAGAACCGCGGAGGCAGATTCTGGAAATGCGAGACTGGCGAAATGTAGGAAAATGCATGCGAGGCGAAGAGAGAAAGGCAAGGTAATGAGAGGTAGCGAGCGGTCATAGTAATAAGGTATGCATGGATGATATATGTATAAAGTGTGAATGGATGTTAGAGTTAAGTATTTGATGTAAAAATTTTTGTAAAACGTGGTGGTGTAAGCAAGTCAATTTTCAAGGCCTATAGGCTGAAGAATAAACGTTTTTCTCATTCGTGCGGAAGAAAGCTACTATGCACGTCTCTTTAGCAACCGCAAAGTGCTGAATTCTCACCAAATCATTATTGCAGTGTGTTAAACTTCGTTTCATGGACGTCCTTGATCATTTTTTCACGCAAAAAATATATTTCTTTACGCCAATAGACGCTTCTGCCACCTCCTAGTATTAACAAGAATCAACAGAAACTCGGGGAATCACAATTCTCTATCATTTTTGATTGATACATAACCTTAATGTCAGTAGCTGCTGAGGTGAACTCACTCCTTCGGAACTTGTACAAAGTGCCAAAGAAGCCACTGGAAATCTACTTCCTAAAAAATCAAGTACATGGCAGCATATAACAGGTTTATGGAATGGAGAACTGAAAATAATGTGAAATCCCTCTCCGAGAACGTTTCGCTCGCATATTTTGAGGCATTATCAGAAAAATCGAAACCACCAACTTTGTGGGCGACTTACTCAATGCTGAGGAGCACAATCAGTATAAATAATGCTGTAAATATATACAATTACGACAAACTGATTGCATTTTTGAAACGTAAATCAACAGGATTCCAGAGCAAAAAGTCTTGTGATCTAACGGATGAATCAATCCACGAATTTTGAAAATTAGGCTCCAGACAATAAATTTCTAGCTATGAAGGTAAATATAAACAATGTGTCTTTTGTGTTCATTTACACTGTTTCTGGTTCGACACTCAAACTTCTTCTGCTTGAAATTCATCACTCTATTGGAAAATTTATCTATTAGCTAATATATTTAGGTGTTTTCCAAAGAGGATTTGAATAGCTTATTTGGTGTTGAAGAAGCATCACTTTCAGTTGAAAATTGAACTGTTTGGTTGGAAATCGTCTTTCTGATACAGAATGAATCTTTCTGGTTAAAAATTTAACTATCTAGTTGAACTTCTACTTTGAAGAATCTATAAGATTATGAATTGTAAAAATATCAAATTATTACAGAATTTCTTCCCAAGATTTTTGAATGAAAATTAATTTCTTTTGCGAAAATTTTAGTATTCTGTTTTGGAAGAAAAATTGTGTGAAACATGTTTTTGTTTGGTTGAAAACTTATTTTTCATAAAGAATAAAATCTTTTGAATGAAAGTTTAAATATTTTATTTCTGTAGGAAAGTTTATCTTTCCTAATTTTCAATTGACAATTGAATAAATAAATATATTCACGAAATTTCACATGCTATAGACGCATTTAATTATTTGAAGGTGACCTAACCACTTTGAAAAGACATGGAGGCTAGAAATTACAAACTTAATGTCTAGCAATTTTCCAAAAAATATTACTTTTATTTCAACAATTGTCCAAATCACTCAATATTTTTTCCGGCGAAGAAATCAAATTGATTCGCATTAATAATTTAAGGGATTTAAAAGTAGAAGGAAATAAAATCCTCCTGAACAGGATAAATATTTATATTATGCTGGTGTTATAAAATGTATGCGTTCCTCATGATTGAAGACGTTAAGGATGAAATAAAATCTTTCTTGATACAAAATGGTAACATAATCTTACTGTTGTTGATTGAATTACTCTTTATTTATTATTTGTACATTATTTCTTCTGTCGGGGGGCTCTGCCCTCCGAACCCCCCGCGACGCCTTATTACGCACTTATGAGAAAAAGTAGTATGAGTTACTTGTGCGGGGTCACCGATTACCGCACTCGTTACTAAATATACTATTATCTATCCATTGAGGGCCTCCGTTCCCTTTACAATTATTTACTTTTTCTCCAGGCCTGCCAACAGAATACTAAACAATAGCGGACTCAATGGGCAGCCTTACCTTAGTCCTTTTCCTGTCCAGAATTCTTTTTTCCTTTTTGATTTCCTATCCTCACTGTGAACCTCGTCCTAGGAAGTAAATGTTATCTGTTGTCCCTATTCCTTTCCGAAAACCCGTCTGGTTGTGTTGAATACTTCCTTTTCCTCCCACTTTCCTTTCTTACCTTTTCCTAAGTACTTCCGCATACACTCTATATCCCACAGACTATACCCTACTACAGCGCTTTATTTTCCATGACATTCTCACCTGTTGCTTTATTTCTGTTCAGTCTCTCCATTGACCCGATCAGTTCTTCTCTCCTGATCTCATTCTCTTCCCCCCCCCCCCTTCTCACTCTATTACTTTTCTCTCTTCATCCCGTATCCTCTGTTCCTCCCCTCCCAACAAACCTTTGAACTATTTTGTCCACTCATTCATTTGTATCTCCTCATTGACGCCATTTCTTTTTCCTCTTTTCCTATTTATCACATCCCACTCTCTGCCTTCCTTTACTGCTTTCTCTAACTCTTTCAAAATGTCTTTCCTTCTCCTTATGCCTCTTATCATTCAACATTTTCTCATAATCTGGTTTGATTCTATTATACTCCCTTTTGTGAATCTCTCCTCTCCTCCATTTACTCACGTATTCCTTCATTCTCTCTTTACCCTCTTGACACTTGTCCTCCCATTCTTCTCTCAACCTTTCTTCACCTCCTCTTGGTCTTACCTCTTCTCTTACCTGCTCAATCACTCCTTCCATTCTTTCTCATATCTCGTCCACTCCTTCCCCCTCTATTCCTCTTCAATTCTGCCCCCTTATTTTTTGTCCGAATCCTCTCAACTTATCTCCTTCCCAGCGACCCATGTTCACCTTCTTTTCCTTCCCTACTTCCTTCTTTCCTCTAAATAGCCTCGGACCTCTACTTCGTAACATTGCTATTACCCGGAAATGCTCAGAGCCTATGTCATTGCCCACTTATATTCTCACCATCAGCTTTCTTATTCTCCCTCCTGCTAGGATACAGTCAATTACAGTCTCTCCTTTACCTATAAATGTTACTTCCCCATCTTCTTTACGTATTGTATTGCCATTGCAGATGCACCACCCTGTCTCTCCTATCAGGTTGACTAGTACCCTTCCTTCCCTATGCTCCGAGTTCCTTGAGAAAACGTTCTTCTCTTCATGCCTTGACCCCTCCCCCCTTCATCCCCTGTCCGAGCATTCAGGTCTGCCCGTATCGAAGTCAGCCCGTCCGCTTTTTCCTCCATCCACTTTCTCATAACTTCCCATCCCACCCCTCCTCTTCTACCGTCAACTTTTTTCTTACGCATGATAACATGCCTCTCATCCCTCTCCCTTTTACGTGATCCTTTCTTGCCTCATGCACTTTCCATTCATATTATTTGGTAACTTCCTTTTTATGCTCTCCCAATCTTTCTTCTCCGTACATGTTTCGCTCATGATTAATGAGTCCCACTTTTTTACTCCCCTCCAGAAACCTTTATCCTTGTTTTTTATTTCCAACACATGCCAGAACGCCACTTTCATGTCTATAGTTTTTAACCTTCTACTCTCTTTTCCTTGTCTTCATTCATTTATGCCTTCCATAAACCCCGACGCATTCCCTCTCTTAATCCAATATCATCTATTCTCCTCCCAACCTTGACCAGGTCTCAATTCTTGTAACTCTTCGTCCCAGATCCTTACTTTTCTGTTTCGACAAATTCTATCTCTCCCTACTATTGCTTTGTTACCCTTACTTCTTTCCTCCCATACCCTCTGGCTGAACTTCCATTCTCGCCTCCATTCCTGCCAAGTCATGTCTTCTTCTATTCCTTCTTTCCTTCCTTTCATGGAGTTCTCTTTCCCTAGTTTCACCAAAAACATACCTTCCCCTCCTCCCATCTTTTTTCCTATTTTTCTTACCCCTTTTACCCGTACTTTTTCTCCTATGTCGATTACAAATATTTCTTAACCTCTTCCTCTCCCGACTCACTGTTCACTTTCAAGTCTTTTATCACTACGTTCTTTTTCCTCTTCCTTCTCTGCTCCCCTTCTGTTCTTCTCTCGACCTGCGCTAATCTCCTACGTGACATTTTCTTCTCATGTCTTATTACCTCACCTTCCTTTGTTTTCCCGCTAACCCTTATCTCCGGGTTTTTCCCGCATCCATTGCCTCCAGTTGGCTCAACCTATCTTCTATATCCTTCATTTCCCTTATTCTATCTACCTTCCTCTCCTTCTGCCGATCTTCTATATTTTTTAGTTTTTTCCTAACTTCCTCTAAACCAGGGGCACCTTTCATCAATAGAAGCTCCAATCCCATCCAAAGCTATATTATTATTTGTAGCAGCCACTGTGTAAAGTATCCTCCTAACTACCAACTGCAAGCGATTCCTTTTTGGAGTACGTACAAAATCATGCCAAAACTAAGAAACTAAATAGATATTAGGTAGTATGTCTATTTATAACGCTTGTCTCATCGAACATCATTCATGTTAAGAAAAGTATAAAATACGTAAGAATTTTTCAAAATATCATGCTACACATGCCATTTATATGATTTTTTCGAAGCATTCTAGCCAAACCGCGGCCCGTGTAATTCATAACATTATAATTTTATTATTTACTGAGGAAATTCATGCCATTATTATGCTATCAATTTCAAAGTTCGTGCAACAATTTGAACTATTTTCAATCTGTGAACTGACTCCGAGCCGTGGTAGATGGAAATATACTCAACTAAAAATAGTGAAAATTTCGTTTCCATGATTTTTCCTAAATGGTAGTAGCTATTTGGACAGCTGAGTTACAACTATTTCGTTCATCTGCGACCACTTGATTAAAAAAAAAAATTAATATAGTGGCACGAATGCACAGAGCAACCTAACCTTCAATTTCAGACATTATCATCTTTTCCAAAGAAACTCAATGAACGGAGATTAACGATAAAATAATATATGACTATAAAAATATTTACTACACTTCAAATAACATCACAACAATAGAATTTTCACTGCCCATTCAAATATATAATATATACATTATCTCCATCATAAGTATATTAACAAAAAGTCTCTACCTGGTATCAGAGAGATGTATGATATGAAAGCTAGTGACCGCATGAATTTCTTAGGATAAATTCATCCGGCCACTAGCAATTTACTGTAGCCGGAAAACTTGAGTCCATACGGACATTCTGACATCAATGCACAATTTTCTTTTAATTTTCGAATATAAGGGTTTTTATATCTCACTATGTTCATAACCAAAAAATATGTTATATTACCTGACAAACAGCTGTGCTACAACCAATGGTGCTTATAACGTCTCCAGTTAGTCCTACAACACGCTTAATTAAAAGTCGATCCGGCGATTTCGGTGATATAAATGAAATAACATCTCCTCGATGTATATTGTATTGCCGTACTGACCAGTGATTCAAAAAAACGTAATCTGTCGTTTTTGAATCGGGATTTAAGGTTGGTTGCATTGAAATTCCATCCACACGTGCTATGTAACCATAAGTGTCCAAAACAAAAGGTTTTACAAAAGCAAAACCTATGGGAACTCCTATAAGTATTTTCCGCAAAATAAACAATATGTCCATGTGTCTTGTTTTGTCAGGATAGATATCAACTTGCTTCAAACTGATATTGCAAACGGTGAAACGAACTATTTCGTCTCACAAAAATTTAGATATAAAGAAAACTAAAGACAATAAATTTTTTTCCATTGCGTTCAGTATGACAAATAAAACACGTAAGAGGGTAACTTCTTGACTTTTTTTTAATGGGTTTCCAAAATATGTTCAATAATATTTTCGATGTGATATGCGGAACTCAAATAAGAAATAGGAGTTTTCTTCATAGATTGTTTTTTTACCTCACAGCATAACCATAATTCTATGCAAAACAAAATAGCAGGGTTGTGGAGTTACGCGTAACTCGAAGTTTTTGACGCAAAACACCAGTTTTTACATTAGGTGAAATACGTATTCTACGTCGAAAACCTCCTACCAACATACAATTAGTACTGTGCACTGATCTGTTCAATACACTGAATACAGGATGACGTCACAAATGCATGACAAATTGAAGCCGTCAAGCAGGGAGTAAGAGAGAAGGAGGCGCAACTCCATACATTCAAAGTGGGCTGAATATCGGGAACGAGATTGCCAGCTTCGCTCGGCGACCCCTTGCTCGCATCAAACCCACCTAGCGACCGCCGTCGAAACCACAGCCAGCTGAGTTAACCGACGGCTTGCTCAGGGGGTTATATTAACTTTCGAAAATAATATTAAGTAATCGGATAGTCATATGAAAATTATAAAAAACGTCACTAAAAGCGATTAAATGAATACAAATTAACTGATCACAAGGTTTTACGCTCATATCGTTAACCTAAACCCCGGGGCTCTCAATGAATATGGACGATGTGTTACCGAACAACGTTAGATGGTACGATCTTTGGCTGCGCGAGCTGAACCATATACTCGCGTGAAGAAGGTCGTGGGATCGATTCCTCAGTCATGATTTTTTGTTTACTTTTCTACTCAGCAATTTTTTTAGATTCTCATATAAGAATTGTCTTTTCAAAATGGGATTTGAAGATTTAGCAATTTATTTGAATAGATTCCATTCAAATTAAAAAATCGATTTCCGCAAGAAAAAGTATAATAGTATTTTTTTCCAAAAACGGCCTTTTTTTAATTCGAATGAAATCTATTCAAATAAATTGCTAAATCTTCAAATGCCATTTTTGAAAGACAATGAGAATCCAAAAAAATTGCTGAGTAGAAAAGTAAAAAAAAATCATGACTGAAGAATCGATCCCACGACCTCCTTCGCGTGAGCATATGGTTTAGCTCGCGCAGCCATCGTACCATCTAACGTTGGTCGGTAACAAATCGTCCATGTTCATTGAGAGCCCCAGGGTTAAGGTTAATGATATGAGCTTAAAAGCTTGTGAGAAGTTAACTCGTATTTTAATAATCGCTTTTCAGTGAGTTTTTTATGTTTATCAAATCTTCATCTAATTATTTGATATTCTTCTCGAAAGTTAATATAACCCCCTGAGTGAGTCGGCGGTTAACTCAGCTGGCTGTGGTTTCGACTGAGCTCGCTAGGTGGGTCTAATCATCGACACATAAACTGGACCGCTCACGTCCACTGCGCATCCATTTTGGTGTGAAAAAGGAGGGACATATGATACATCCGCGATCGTCTCCGTCTTGCTTTTTCTGATTGGCTCTTGGTTTTGGCTCAGGCCTGTAAGAGTAGTTAACGGGACCCTCAACTCAGCCTCGGTTTTGACGGCCCAAGCTCGTTTGCAGTTTTGAATGTAAATAATCCGAACAACGGAAAAAATTGCTTTTATGTGCTTTGTTCGTCGAACGCGAAGCGACGTGGGCGACGGGCGTTCATTTCACAGGTAATTATATTATTATATTTCCGACTAGACGTCATAACCTAGAAAAACATTAATTTAAAGCATCGACTTATAATATTTATAGGTCGATGATAATTTTGAAATTAATATTATGTGCTACACTAAATATAATGAATAATATTCGTGTCAAAATAAAACTACGAAATGAAAAACTTGGACAAAATTAAGGGGGAACGCCACTGTGATAAGCCAAAAAAATTGAATTTTTTTTTGCTGCATTTTCATAAAATATATATACTTAAAAGTATGTAAAAAAAGTTTCAACTCAAAATCTCAAAAATTGACTGAGATATTATGACACGAGCTAACTCATCATCAAGAGCAAGAAAAAGTACCGAGATCACTGAAGAAGAACCATCATATGGTCCCGGAATAGTTAGTATAATGTAAGTATAAATATTTGATGCAACTACTTTGGGAACTAACGAATATGCAATGGAAACTTTGAACGCTTATTTCTCAAAATGACTTTTTTGGACACGGTGGCAACGATTTCTCGTAGACTTATGAACCGATTTTATTTTATTTTTTTGAAAATTTTTGTTATATCATTGTCTAACGTTGCACGTAGCCGATTTTCAAAATTTTCAAAATTACTATTTTTTTAAACATTTTGAAAATTAGAAAAAGGGTTAAAATCACACGAAAAAATTCATATCGCCACCATTCTGTAAAAAATTTTTTTTTTAAAAACGGCTACGTGCAACGATGGCCACTATCCTGTAGATTGATTACATTTTTTGTTTTTTGATTTCAGATAATAATTCACTGCTGTATCGCTGCCACCAGATGACGTCATTTTTTTATGTCGTTACGATTATTTGAATTACTTTCTGAATTTCCAATATTTTTCAATAAAAATTTACATCAACATAGTTGAATACATAACTAATCGATTGTGCTTGTCCAATACTTAAATGATCATTCCTTCTTACAAAAAAAAATTCACGAAAATCGGCTATTTTTAGACCCGTCACAGTGGCGTTCCCCCTTAAGGGTCTTTTTGTTTAGGTCTCATTGGTTAGGGGTTGATGGGCTTGAGGTCTATGAAAATAGGGTATATGGGTTTAAGGTCTATGGTCGTTTCAACAAATTTCTCTTGCAAAACTAATGACAAACTTGAAATTAGCGCACGAAAAAACCCCTTTAGTCAACGTATGTTGCAATTGTACTATTGATAATTCCCTTGAAGACGTTTAGAGCCCTGATAAGATTTAATAAAGATTATGCAAAATTAATTATTTAGTCATATGGTTGTAACAAATTGTATTTTAAATATAATATATATTATCTATTTCTCAGTAGAGTTGGATTCGAGGATTCATTTCGCAAAAAATGAAAAAAAAATCAATAATTTATTCAAAAAAATTGTTTAAACAAATTCAATTCGCAGAAATTATGGCAAGAAAAAATCAGCTATGCCTGAAACTCCTCAAATTCAATATGATTTATCTTGTCCATGACCCGAAATCTTATAATAACGCAATATTTAGTTTGGAGAATTTAAACAAATACTTTTTGAAAATTCGGCTTCGTCAGTCTCTCTGAAATTCAATTGCAAACATTTTTGGCTAAATTTTGTTTGATTTGGTCATAATTTGCGACCTGAAGGTCGTATTGAACATTCTGTCCCCACTGTGCGGCGGCAGCTCAACGGCACACAGTGGTTCGAAGGGCCTGAAAAGTTGGCCGAAAATCGAGAATTGATCTTTGGATTTCGTTAGTGATTTTCATTCACTTTCGTAAAGGTGGCACCCCTACATGATGTCTCCAATGGAAAGAGATACATGCCACGCCATTCTTGTTTCATGAACACGCAAAGTTAACCTTGCTCAAACGTTCGACGGCACGCTGTCACGGCCCGTTAAAGTCGCGTCGACAAAAGCGCCTGTTATTTTCCATGCAAGTGTTTATTTGTGCATACAAGGTATAGAGGATATTCCTGGAGGTATGTAGAATACGTAGATGCAGTTTTTTTTATATTTTGTACAATTTTTGTTATCTTATTTTGCGTCAAAGATTCGCCCGCCTAAATTACTTTTTCTTTGACTATTTTTTTTAAGGTTTCAAAATAGTTGTGATCTCGAGAGATCCTGTAACATATGCAGCGCCGTAACAAGGCATGTGCAGGCGGTGCGGCGCACCAGGGCTTCCGGCTTTGAGGGGCCCCCGAAGAACATATGATACGGAAAAATTAACATTGTTTCATCAACTTTCGAAATCCGTTGAGAAATCTTCCATCTTTTTCCATCCATTTCTTGGGAATTCGTAATTTTTTAAATTTCTTTTTGTGTAGAGGAGTGATTAGGTAAATGCTGCATTTCAATGTTGAGATGTCTGAATTCTATGTTTGAAATGTATTCTATTTTTGAAATATTGGAAGAGAAAAATCGTTTGCATTTTTCAAGAAATGAAAATTCTTTAATAACCCATTGACCATTGACTTTTAAAAATGAAAAAACAGATCGAACGAAGTTTTTGAATTGATACTTTCGAAATTAAGGTTTCAATTGGGAATATGTAACATTAAAAATCTAATTTTGCTAATTCAACTTCGATAGTTAGGTTCCCTGATTTAAAATACATTTTTTCAAGTATATTCTGAAAATGAGACTTCATAAATAAAATTTATAAAATAAAACAAAGCAAGCGACATTTTGGGAATGCAAGTTTTAATCTGCAAGTTCAAAAACAACACGTTGACAATCTAATGTTTAAAAAGAAATCAATAGAAAAAAAATTACAGAACTATATAGTATTTCATATTTTCCACTGTCGGCAACTTTTATGAATTTACTCGGAGGAAAATTTTTGAATTTGTCAAAGATGTATTTAGATCACATCCAGATGAAGGAGTTACACTGATAAAGCTTTCGTGCTGGTTGAAAAGGAGATGAGAGAAATCTCATTATATTCTCAACCATTTCAACAGGAAAAATGAAACGTGGTTGAATAATTCGATAAAAATTATGGTAAGATCTTTCAAAAAGAACACAACGGCAAATCAAACACACATTTGATATCATGTTAACAAAACAGTACATTTGCGGTATTGTTGTTTAGATTTTTCATCCCATATCTAGTAATAATTTTGCAGACTGACCAACTTAAAACTAGCGTGAGCGACCGCAAGCGTGGCCGGCCTTCTAAAGAATTTGCGGACTCAGCCGAGAGAATCCATTCAGTTTTTCGAAATTTTGGCGGGCGTTTTGAATCCGCCATTTTGAATTTGGCAAATTTGATATCAGATTCGAATTCAGCGAGCACGAAAACCCCCGTACAAGTAATTTTCTGCAAATGCCTTCAGTTTTCCGAAAAAGTGGCGGCCATTTGGGTTCCACCATTTTGAATTTGGAAAAGTTGATGTCAAATTTGAATTGAGCGAGCCCGAAAACCATCGAGTATCGAATTTCAAGCAAATCGTATTACATTCCTATTTATGGCCAGCTTTTCAGGCCTTTCGAACCGCTGTGCGGCGCGGTGTGAGGGGAAGCCTCGTAGTGGGGAAACTGTAGGCAGGTATCTGGAGCAGAATTGATCATCGCCCTTTTTTATTACGTCCGGAGGGAATTAGTACTCTCAACTAGATTCTTGAGCAAATAATGAAAGCTGATGCCTAAATTTGTTGTCTATTGCACTTTGTTTGAACAAATGAAGTGGATAATTGTTTAATTCTACAGCTTTTTTTCATCTCCCCGCTAACAATCTAAATAAATGAGATATTAACCAAATAAATGGAATCTCCCCGAATTATGAGATTTCCAAGCCGAAGAAAAATGAATTTCCGACAAAAATGTTAATCCTGGACCAAATAGTTAGATCTTTATTAAGTAGTTGAATTTTCACTTGAAAAGTTTAATACTCAGAAACATTGTTAAATCATTACCCAAAAAAAAATTATTTACAACAGAGCAGCTGAATTTTCAAACAAGGAAAATTGAAATTCTCCTGAATAAGCTGAACTTTTAAAAAAATACTCTTTTAACAGTTTTTTTATAATGAAAATTTGTTCTTTTGGTGGTAGAAAATAAATTATCTTGGTTGAAAATTCATCTTGTTCATCTGTATATACAACACTCTTTTAAGGAGTCATTTTTTGTTGTTGAAAATTACAAAGTTTTAGTGATGAATAAAGTGTTTGGTTGGGTAGAATTTCAATTAATTTTGTTGATAACTCAAAAGTCTTGTTTACAATGTATCTGCTCAAGTTTGAACTCCAACCATTATGGTAGAAAATATAAGGATTGTTGTTGAAACCCCCTTTTTTATAGAAAAATGTATCTCCTTAATTGAGAATTCATCTTCCTGGTTGAAAATTCAACTAATTTGCTGAGAACTTTTTTTTTGGTTAACGATCAGTCATATAAGTTGAAGTTCTTGGTTGAATATTCATTTTTTTCCTTGCAAGTTGAACTACGTGCTTGAAATTCAAAGGCATAGGAACAACATTAAAAAGGAAAAAATTGAATTTCTGGACATTCGTCACAAGCTGAGAAAAAAAACAAATAAACAAAATTTGTTTCCCGAAAAAAGACACAAATGTTTACATCATCTTTCTTGGTCAAAAAGTCGATTTTTTTAATAAGAATATACCAATTTGGTTTAGAAGCTCAACAGTTTAGTTTTATTTTTTTCATTCTTGATTGAACAATCTTTTTAAGTTTAAAATTCAACTCTTCGGTTAAAAGTTATATTCAACAATATGGTAGAATGTGTTTCTTTGTTCTTAGTTTGAAAATCTTCTTTTTTTGAAAATCCAACCTAATGATTCAGAATTTTTCTTTATTACTTACAAAATTAACAATTTGGATCTAATTTTTTTTTCTCCCCTAAACAATTTTTTTTGGTTGGGAACTCAAATCTTTGCTCATTGAATAGTAGTCAATTTAATCCGAAAATTTAACAATTTGCTCAGGATTTTTGTTTTTCCTTGACCCTAAAAAATTTTGTTGATTAGAAATTGCACTATAGTTGAAAATTCTATTCTATTTTCTTTTTTTTTCTTTACTCAAGGATGTACTCAAAATTCGTATTTTCGGGGAAATTAATCTTTTTGGTTGGAAATTCTTAAATTTCGTTGACAAATCAGCTTCAGGAGATGAAAATCTAACTATTTGGTTAGAAATTAAATTATTCTCATGAAAATCATTCTATCATGTGGCAAACGCAACTGTTTGGTTGCAAATCCAACTATTTCGTTGAAAATTCATCTTCCCTGATTGAATTCAATTATTCCAATTCAATTCGATTATTTAATTCCTAATTATTTTTCAAATATTGTTCAAAAGTTTCACTGCTTCTTCCAAAAATGGAACTGCGCAATAGAAAATTTGTATCTTCAGTTTAAAATTCAAATGATTCATTTTTTGTTGAAAATTATAATGATTTCAGTTGAAGTTCGAATGTTTTGTTGAAAGTTCATCTTCTCTTCTAGGGAATGATTTTTTCGGTGAAAAATGTATATAATCAGGTTAAGAAGCATCATTTCGGATGAAATAATTCTATTGCAATTCTTCTGCAGGAAGGCTCAATCCACATTTGAAATCCATGGAGGTATAGAACAAAACTTATTTGGATCTTTGGTGATCTGCATCTTCCAAAAAATGATTGTTGACAAAAACTATCCCAGGCAGTTCGTACCTGCTTTATCTATTAGTGCATCCTCATTTACTTCTATGAAGATATACATAGTGGGCACAACATCCAAGCAGGTAAATCAAATTTTCTTCAAAACAATTATCGGACATAAGTTTTCAAGAGGCGTCTTCAGAACGTTTCAAAAATTTTTATTCTATAAATCTATAAATCTATAAATTCTATAAATCTTTTCGGACGCATTTGGAACATCACAAGTTTTTGTAACGTTATTGGGTCTAATTTGAGGCTTTTTTCGGACTCTCAAAAAAAGTCTGCTAGTATTTGTGCCTACTGGATAGGTTTTCCATAAATCAATGTGAGTAGCTGATTAGCGTCCAAGAAAAAACCTGCCTGTTAGATAAAGGTTTATCGTGTTTCAGATAAAGAATTCCTTCGACCGTACTTCTTCTGATTTTTTAGAAAATCGCATAGAAAAACCGACTGAGGTTTAATTATCTCGTTCGATTACAATTTCAAGCATATTTTTGTACGTACGGATTCGTTTCATCACTACAAATTCCAAAAATATGAAAAATGCAGATTGAGCCTTCCTTCTAAAGTACAGCAGTCTTGCACCTTGTAATAAGAGATTCATAATTAATCAAACAGTATCACTAACCTGAAAGGCAATTAGAGCCGCAGCAATGCATACTTGAGAGGTAGGGCTGATGTATCTCAACCTCACAGCAGACCTCGTAGCTGAGTCAAAGATCCTTGCAATCCTGTTTGTCTTGGTCAGCAGAGCACCATAAACAGCACTAAAGCTGACCCCAACACCAAACCTTTGAAGGACGCACGTAGCTGTCGTGGGGGTTGCCAAAAGGAGGAATGTATTCAGATAACAGAAAAGGACTCCAGCCAAGAGGATGAGCGATAATTCCCTTCCAGATGCTCTGACCACTGGGGTATCTCGGTGCTTGAATAGCAGCCCAGCCACCCCAAGGGTGGCCACTATCCCCAAACAAGATATCACCGCAGGCACTATTGCGAACGCACTGCTCCACGTTATATGTCTGATAGGCAGCTGATAACAGCCCTTCTTATCAAGATGAGGCCATCTTCCTGGACCACAATCCTTGCATGTCATTTCGTCAAAGACATACTCGTACTCTTCGCACTGGTCGCAGACCCAGCAACAAGTGTCACCCTGTTGCTTCTTAATCATCCCCGACCCGCAGGGTAATGAGCAGGCTGATATCGGGATGTCTTTTGCACCACGTGCCCATACGAGTTCATTTGTTTGAATCTCAAGGGAGCCGCCACTTAACCACCTGCCAACCACCTGGAAATGGAACAGGAGAATTGTGAGTATGAATAATTCAGGAATCCGATTGCGACGGAAATGAACGATTGCCATTATTGCTCTGGGTTGGTGGTTTGATGGAGGAGGTAGAGGTGGATATAGTATGGACAGTGATCGATTAAATCCGAAGGCATAAGGCAACTAGAACGATCCTTTTCAGAGATTATTGACCGTGTGAGATCTTCGGGAGAGATAACCGGAAATTTTGTCGGGGAGTCTTTCATTCAGTGATTATTTCAATCGGAATTTGTGGTATTCTTTTAGACCCAGAAATGGTTTTATAAGTAGGGATGGGGAATTATCGATAATAATCGATAACTATCGATAAGCTTTGGTATCGTTAATTATCGATAACTGGCGAGCTTAACGATAGTTATCGATAAATCACCAATAACAGCAGGCGGGTGTAGAGTAAATGTGACGTGAGATTTGACCAG